>LR990667.1:17414525-17675998 GCA_905147715.2 Xestia xanthographa
AATGTTTTAAGTGCGTTACATTGAGGTGTACTGTAGTGTGATAGGTATGTAAGTAGTATACATATTTACTCATGTATTAGTTTAAGGCAGTCGCAATAAATCACTCGTGGCGTACACCCGTATTTGATTTATCAATTCCCCGCTCCCGCACACCTCATGGCGACCCTGCCATGCGCGAGCGCCACGGTGTAGGCACCTACGTACCGGAGCCGGGTGTCGCGTATCGGGCGAATTCTGCAATTCAGCGGATTCCTGTGTGCCTCGGTGCACTAAGTTAGAGCGTTTAGATATCAACGTTATAAAAAATGGATATAACTTGGAAGACGTCCAACTCAGGTGGTCACATACATTGGCGAAAAATAATAGTAAAATAAAATGGGAAAAACATGTTCGAAAACAGAAGACAAGGAGGTAATAATTGCCCAAAATGCAGGAGGAAGTAATACTACAGTAGAATCGCATATACAGATGAACAATATATTATTGGCCTTAACAATTTTCGCCGTTGCCGCCATCATAATAATATGGAAAAAACTGAAGGCCAGGCAAAAGAAATGGATCGGGAAGCATGTAGAGTCCGAGTTTATAAGAAGAATGCGTTTGCGGTTGTCGGGAAGACGAGAACGTGAAGAAGAAAACGAAAAAGTGTGAATCGTGTATATTGTGTATTAGTGCGCCACAGTGAAAAAAATAAAATAAAAAATTAACAAAATAAATAAACAATAACACTAAATAAATAAATAAAGTGTAAATTCGCTTCGTATAACGTTAAGCATATTAAGTGAAAAAAAAAAAAAAAAAAACATCAAGCAGTGTTGCATCATCCAACTAGGACATAGAGACTTTAGTTGTTCCGATTTTAGAGAACTTTTAATGAACTAATAAGTACCTACCTATATAATGTGTCCATGCAAATTATTACTACTTTATCGTAATTTTGTAACTTGTATCTTACACCAATTTACAGCTTAAATATAATGGAATGTCACATGGAGTAGAATATATTGGGCAGAATCGATAAACTACACACGTAAGGACCACCCAACTAAGTACATTTCTTCATTTTAACTGTAAGTCGGTGAGTTGCACGAAACCACCATTAGTTTAACGGAGGCTTTAAATTGATGCTGTCACTTTCTCTTTGATACAAAATGTAAGGGATAGCATGAATTTAAAGTCTCCGTTAAACTAATGTTGGTTTCGTGCAACTCAACAATAATGTCTTAATTTTACACTACATGGAAAAAGATTTAGAAAGAATTTTATGTGAATTAACTGATATTCAAATTAGTTTAAGAAAGTTAGGCCCAAGTAAAAGGCAACAATATATAGACAAAGTAAGGGAAAAAATAACAAAAGCAGAAGATATATATTCATCGTATAAAACTATTATAAGTATATTTTCAGAACAAAAAAGTTCGTTAGAATTAGCTGAGTATGTTTACGAAGTGTTGAAGGAGAGAATGGATGTTATTTATGATAAAATCTTGTCATATAATCCTCAAGGTGAAATAGAAACAATTATTATAAACATGGAGAAGTTTGAAATAAAAACTGCAACATCCTTAATACCTGTAATGGATGGTTCAGAAGGTACTACAGAAAAAATTATAGACGCTGTAGAACTATACAACAGCTGTCTCAAGGATCCTGATCAGGAAAAAAATGTTAATTTCTTTCGTTTTGAAAACAAGATTAACTAAAACTGCGAAATTAAAATTAAAATGCGAATATGATAACATAACGAGCTTTATACAAGATATTAAAACTTATTTACTAACAAAAAAATAATATGTCCACTAGTGAATATGGAAATAAAATATCAGAATTATTTATAGACCTCACAATTGCTCAAGCTGACGGTAACGAAAAGGCATGCGAGATACTGAGACTTATCAATGAGAAACTCGCGATTAAAAGATTCTCTGATGGATTAAGATATAAACGTTTAAGCACTATCATTTCAGCACGAAACTACTCGGAGTTGAAAGACGCGGTGCGTGCTGCTGAGGACGAGGAGCTGGGACAGCCCTCAACTTCCAATGGTATTTTCAGCGCAAGAGGTAAGCCAAACAACAGGTTTAATAATCGTTTCAATAGAGGTGGCCGAAACAATTATAATAATCAAGGTTTTCATTACCGTGGACACTATAATACGGGTCACAGATATAACAACAATACTAACCAACAAAGATTTAATGGTAATCCCCGTGGTGGATACACACGCGCAAGAGGAAACCATTTTTAAAATTTTGGAAATAATCATAACTATACCAGATATAATCGTGGAGTACCCCTATACTCAACATAGACATAATCAACAAAAAATGTATCCAGCCCAAGTGGACGGAAACCCCCAAACAACAAACGAAAAAACAGAGAACGAAAAAACAGATAACAAAAATCTGTTTTTTCGGTCCTAAATCATATTACATTTTAACGTGTAACAAAAATGTTAGGTACGTTCATTTAACCCGTATGCTCCCGGCCGTGCCTCCAGAGGCACAGTGCATTGTTATTTTAATTGTGTCTGTAATTGCGGGTATTGAAGTGGCATTAACAATACCAGGTGTTCATGGTTACTTGACACCGGCGCGTCCATTTCCGCCGTTTCTAAGAAGGTGTTATTGGAACACACTCCTTTGTATGAGGACAACCTTGTAATAAATGGTATCGGTGGCAAAACTTATTCGGAGGGTTATGTTTATCTTACATTGCGTAATGAAAGTAGTTGTTTTAAACATAAATTTTATTTGTTTAATGAATTACCGTGTAAATCGGATGGAATTCTAGGATTAGACTTTTTATCGAAATAAAATCTAAATATATAAAAGAAGAAACTGACTGACTGACTAACTGATTGACTGACTGACTGACTGACTGACTGACTCATCTATCAACGCACAGCCCAAACCGCTGGGTCTACAGATTCCAAATTTGGCAAGTAGGTTCCTTAAATGGTCTAGGGGTGCATTAAGAAAAGATTTTTCAAAATTCATCCCCTAAAAGGGTTAAACGGGGCTCCAAAGTTTGTATGGGGAAACAAGATTAGTTAGACTATTTTATTCGAAACTTCACAGGAGTGCTCCTATTGATAAATAAGTAGAAACGGGTTTCAGGTTTTTTCAGAATTCAACCCCTAAGAGGGGGAAATGGGGTGGCAAAGTATAAAAATCAATGCACAGCCCAAACCGCTGAGTCTAGAGATTCCAAATTTGGCAAGTAGATTCCTTATATGGTCTAGGGGTGTACTAAGAAAGGATTTTTCAAAATTCAACCCGTAAGGGGGTTAAACGGGAATCCAAAGTTTGTATGGGTAAAACAAGATTAGTAAGACTATTTTATTCGAAACTTCACAGGAGTACTCCTATTGATAAATGAGTAGAAACGGGTTTCAGGTTTTTTCAGAATTCAACCCCTAAGAGGGGGAAATGGGGTGGCAAAGTATAAAAATCAATGCACAGCCCAAACCGCTGAGTCTAGAGATTCCAAATTTAGCACAAAGGTTCTTTATGATGTTTAGGGGTGCATTAAGAAAGGATTTTTCAAAATTCACCCCCTTAGGGGTTGGAACTTCGAAACTTAACAGGAGTACTCCTATCGATAAATGAGTTAACGTTTGTGTTTCAGTTTTTTTCTCAGAATTCAACCCCTAAAGGGGGCAATGGGGTAACAAAGCCTGAAATTCAACATAGGTATTGTTTTTATGGTGAATTGGGTCGGGTGTATTACAAAAACAACGATTTTAAGATTTAATGTGGCAGACCTGAAATACTACCATTCCCTGTTGGGGTGCGATATGGGGTTGAAATGTCTAAAAATCAATATGGGTGTCGATACCGAGATTATCAGGGGTGCTGATTACGAAAATGGCCTTTGTTTTGAGATCCAGATGATAATGATTGTGATTACAATGATGATGATTGTGATAATGATGACGATGATTGTGATGATGATGATTTTGATTACGATGATAATGATTGTGATTACGATGATGATGATTGTGATAATGATGATTGTGATAACGATGATAATGATTGTGATTACAATGATAATAAGTGTGATAACGATGATGGTGATTGTGATAATGATGACGATGATTGTGATGATGATGATTTTGATTACGATGATAATGATTGTGATTACGATGATGATGATTGTGATAATGATGATTGTGATAACGATGATAATGATTGTGATTACAATGATAATAAGTGTGATAACGATGATGGTGATTGTGATTGTAATGGTGATTGTGACAGTGACGGTGATTGTGATGGTGATAGCGATGGTTGTGATAACGAGGACGGAGATTGTGATGATGATGATTGTGATTAAGATGATAATGATTGTGATTACGATGATAATGATTGTGATAACGATGATGGTGATTGTGATGGTGATGGTGATTGTGATGATGATTGTGAGTGGCAGTGATTGTGATGGTGATAGCGATGGTGATGGTGATTGTGATTGTGATTGTGACAGTGATGGTGATTGTAATAATGATGTAGATTATTGTGATTACTATGATAATCATTGTGATAACGAGGGTAGTGATTATGATGGTGATTGTGATGGTGATTGTGTTGGTGATGGTGGTTGTGATGGTGATGGTGATTGTGATGGTGATGGTGATTGTGATTTTGATTGTGATAGTGTTGGTGATTGTGATAATGATGGTGATTGTGATAATGATTGTGGTTGAGATAGTGATGGCGATTGTGATGATGATTGTGATTAAGATGATAGAGATTGTGATTACGATGATAATGATTGTGATTACGATTACAATGATTGTGATGACGAGGATGGAGATTGTGATGATGATGATGATTGTGAATACGATGATAATGGTTGTGATTACGATGATAGTGATTGTGATTATGATGATAGCGATTGTGATTACGATGATAATGATTGTGATAACGATGATGGTGATTGTGATACTGATTTTGTGGTGATTGTGATGGTGATGATGATTGTGATAGTTATTCTGAGAGTTGTGGTGATTGTGATGGTGATTGTGGTGGTGATTGTGATGGTGATTGTGATGGTGATTGTGATGGTGATTGTGATGGTGATTGTGATGGTTATTGTTATGGTGATTGTGATGGTGATTGTGATGGTGATGGTGATTGTGATGGTGATTGTGTAGGTGATGGTGATTGTGATGGTGATTGTGATGGTGAATGTGATGGTGATTGTGATGGTAATTGAGATAGTGATGGTGAGTGTGATAATGACTGTGATTGCGATGATAATTATTGTGATAACGATGATGGTGATTGTGATAGTTATTTTGATGGTGATTGTGATTGTGATGGTGATTGTGATAGTGATTGTGATAGCGATAGTGATGGGGATTGTGATGGTGATTGTGATAGTGATGGTGATTGTTATTGTTATGGTGATTGTGATAATGATTGTGGTAATTATGGTGGTTGTGTTAATGATGATAATTGGTGATAATGATGGTGACTGTGATAGTAATGGTGATGGGGATTGTGATGGTGATTTTGATTGTGATAGTGATAGTGATGGTGATTGTGATAATGATGGTGGTTGTGATAGTGATGGTGATTGTGATAATAATAATTGTGATGATTATGAAATGTGGCACATAGATAGTGTATAACCTGGATTAACATGGAGGACAGGGACACTATTATCCCTTTAGTATGATCCAGTGGGACAGTTACCGAACTTCACGCGGGCGAAGCCGCGGGCAACAGCTAGTTCACATATAAATTTACAAAATGATACATTAATCATACATACCGAAAACAAACATATTATACCACTATATGCGTCACCTACTATTTCGTATAGTTACTTAACAATTCCTGCGAGAAGTGAATCCATTCATTACATACCAATAAAAAATAATAATAAAGTAAATTATGATTGTGTCGTTTTACCACAACAACTACAAGAGGATGTATTTTTAGCTGCGTTAATAGTAAAGCCAGTAAATAATATTATCCCCGTTAAGATATTAAATACTAAAGAAGAATCAATTACCATACCTACTTTTGAACCAGAGTTGCATTCATTAAATGATTACCAAATATGTCAGTTTAATACATGTAAATCAAACGCTGAGAGAGCAGATACCTTGTTACCATTATTAAAATTGGATCATTTACATCCAGCTGAGCGTGGGATGATAGAAGCAATTTGTACTAAGTACAATGATATCTTTTACCTACCGGGTGACAAGCTCACAACAACTAAATCATATAGACATAGTCCCGTTTATACAAAGCCATACAGATTGCCAAATAGTCAAAAACCTGAAATAAATAAGCAAATTAAACAAATGTTACAGGATGACATAATAGAGGAAGCTCAAAGTGAGTGGTCTAGTCCCATTTTACTCGTGCCAAAAAAGTCAAATGACGATAAAAAATGGAGACTAGTAATAGATTATCGAAAATTAAATGAAGTAATACAAGACGACAAATTTCCACTACCGAATATCACTGATATTTTAGAGTCTCTCTCTGGAGCCGTTTATTTTACTCATTTAGATCTTAGTTAATCATACTATCAAGTGACTTTGAACCCCGAGTCACGTAAAGTAACTGCCTTTACAACTAATACTGGACAATACCAGATGAAACGGATGCCAATGGGTCTTAAAACTAGCCCGAGTTGCTTTTCAAGGGTAATGACTATTGCCATGTCGGGTTTAACGTATGAGAAGTGTTTTATATACCTAGATGACCTTGTAATTTTTGGACGTAATTTTGAAGGTCATAATAAAAATTTAATAGATGTTTTTGAGCGTCTTAGAAAAGTTAACCTAAAATTAAACCCCAACAAATGTAATTTTTTTAAAAAAGAATTGCTATAGAGGTCACACAGTGTCGGCAGATGGAATTAGTCCAGATAAAGCTAAAATAAAAATTGTCGAAGAATACCCTACACCAAAAAGCACGGAAGAAGTAAAACGTTTTGTCGCATTCTGCAATTACTACAGAAAATTCATAAAAAACTTCGCTGAAATAACCGCACCTCTAAATAACTTATGTCGAAAAGATGTCCCTTTTATATGGTCAGAACAATGCAAAAATTCATTTAAAATCATGAAAAAAGCATTAATATCACCCCCCGTTTTACAATACCCAGACTTTTCGGATGAAAACGAGTTCATTTTACAAACAGATGCTTCAGGCATTGCAGTAGGAGCAGTACTTTGTAATAAAGATATGCGGCCAGTCGCTTATGCAAGTCGACCTTTAAATAAAGCAGAAAAAAATTACCCAACTATACAAAAGGAGTTACTTGCGATAGTATGGGGAGTAAAATATTTTAGGCCATATCTTTTAGGTAAAAAGTTTACAATCATGACAGACCACAAACCATTGTTATATTTGTTTGGAATGAAAGATCCAACAAGCAGATTAATAAAGTTCCGATTAACATTAGAAGAATACGATTTTAACGTTGTGTATATTAAAGGAAAAGAAAACGCCGTAGCAGACGCGTTGTCAAGAATATCTATAAGTTCCGACGAATTAAAATGTATAAATGACAAAATACTTAATGTAATGACTAGAGCACAGAAAAAGAAATCAGAAGTGTGTGAGACTGCACCAGCAGACTCACGATGTCCGCGATTACGCGGAGCCCCAATCAAAATAATATTTGTCCAATCGACAAGTGAATACAACTATTCAACTATTAGATATAACTTACCCATCACGTTGGAACCGGAGATGTGGCGTATTCCCTGGTTCCGTCTTATCTGGGTGGGGTGTAAGTATAACTGTGGTTTGTGTGGTGTATGTGTAGTTATGTGAGATTACGACGGTAACCAAAGGGCGCCCCACAGCGCGTACCGACGTCTTTCTGGACAAACCTTCCTATCACACACGTGGCACCTTTCACCAATGTCCAACTGAATTTTATCCCGGTTTGCTAACCCAATCGGGGATGTAATAGTCCAGCACTGAATTTAGGAAATTACCGACGTTCAAATAAAACACAAAGGCCGGCTACATAACCAACAAATCACTCGCGGTCATGACCCCAAATGGCGAGATTTCTCAATTTTCACTCAATTATCAACAAAATATCAAACACCGATCAAGATGGTATCGGATTAACAATAACTCAAAGTTTTCAACCAATAATTACACGAAACAGCGTGTACCAAAATTACAAGCACGGAGCGACCATCTTTCAACCAAAATTGCACTGACAAGCAAACGTCATCGCACAGATTCGCACAGACAACGAAACGTAATCTGTCAAACGTCAAAAGGTGCGTTCAGAACTTGGTGGATGAAACAGAAGAAATTAAAGATAGAAGGGATACTCCAATCACTTAATAAATCTCTTATCATTTTCATTGTCTATTTTTTCTACCCCTCGTAAAATACATATCCGTGGACCGGTCCATATATCCTTACTTTTAATTTCTTCTATTAGTTCTTTTATGAATAACGCGTTATTTTCTCTTTTAATTATACATATTTCGTCAACGTTAATATTTTTACTCAATTGACTTAATTTCTCCACAAAAACGTCTCGCGTGTATTGTGCCTTGAAATCAAGATTGATGTATAGGACTTTCTTGTTTTGGGAGAATGCGAAACACTCGGTTTCTACATCTATACCCACTTGTTTTCTAATTCTATTTAACTCTTGTCCTTCTATTAAAATTATTTCTATCGCATTACTCGGCATCCGTAATAATTCCACGATTCTCGGTTGATCAGGCCGATAGTCTGTGTCATTATTAGTGATTGAAGTATCCCTTCTATCTTTAATTTCTTCTGTTTCATCCACCAAGTTCTGAACGCACCTTTTGACGTTTGACAGATTACGTTTCGTTGTCTGTGCGAATCTGTGCGATGACGTTTGCTTGTCAGTGCAATTTTGGTTGAAAGATGGTCGCTCCGTGCTTGTAATTTTGGTACACGCTGTTTCGTGTAATTATTGGTTGAAAACTTTGAGTTATTGTTAATCCGATGCCATCTTGATCGGTGTTTGATATTTTGTTGATAATTGAGTGAAAATTGAGAAATCTCGCCATTTGGGGTCATGACCGCGAGTGATTTGTTGGTTATGTAGCCGGCCTTTGTGTTTTATTTGAACGCCGGTAATTTCCTAAATTCAGTGCTGGACTATTACATCCCCGATTGGGTTAGCAAACCGGGATAAAATTCAGTTGGACATTGGTGAAAGGTGCCACGTGTGTGATAGGAAGGTTTGTCCAGAAAGACGTCGGTACGCGCTGTGGGGCGCCCTTTGGTTACCGTCGTAATCTCACATAACTACACATACACCACACAAACCACAGTTATACTTACACCCCACCCAGATAAGACGGAACCAGGGAATACGCCACATCTCCGGTTCCAACGTGATGGGTAAGTTATATCTAATAGTTGAATAGTTGTATTCACTTGTCGATTGGACAAATATTATTTTGATTGGGGCTCCGCGTAATCGCGGACATCGTGAGTCTGCTGGTGTAGTCTCACACAACTGGTTGCAGAGCGTGGTTTAATTGTTAAATTCACCACTTATTGTTGAGTTAAAAGTATTGAGAAGTCTGATTTGTTGCCGTCAGCCTGTTGATTTGTTGCTGTCACTCAAATTAACATAGATTGTTTGACATAATATATTATGATATGTAGTGTCCCTTGTGGTTTGTACTTTAATTTGCTATTGTATAAACAAGGTATTGCTTGTACAGGGTCGGATTTGAACTTGTAATAATTCAAACTAAGTTTTATTATTTGGTTTAAATTGTAGTTGGGTCCGGGAAAATTATTCCTGTTGATTATTTAATTGAATTTAATTTGTTTATTTGATATTTGTCCCAATGGCTTCATTGAAAGCTGTAAACCAAGCCATTGGTGGATTGACCTCACAGCTAAGATGGTTTGCCTCAGCTGCTGCGACCGCTGAGCGTCGAGACCTGGAAGAGGCCACGCTTGCCCGGTATGAGCAGTTGAATGCACGATTGAGTGCGGTTGACACTTTGTTTGCTCGCTTCAATGAAGTGATTTTGGACTTGGACCTGGAAACATTGGGTCAAGCAGCCCGTGATAAGGTTGTTGCGGATTATGACCAGATGATGAACCTGGGTGACATAATAAGTATGCGCGCCAGGGAAATTTTGAAGAGTCGGGACCCTGCCCAGGTCAAAACAGAGACCTCTGTTGTTGCAGGCCCTGGACTTTTGGGTAGACTACCTACCCTGGAGCTGCCACATTTTGACGGTCACTTGGACCATTGGTTAAGCTTCAGGAACCTATTTGACAGTTTGGTTGATTCGCGCTCTGACCTCCGACCGGCCCAGAAGTTGGCTTATTTGTTGTCAGCCCTAGGAGGTGAGGCTCGAGCCTTGGTGCAGCACTTGCCGGTGACCGACTCGGCCTATCCCACTGCTCTGGAACTTCTATCCCGACGGTACCAGAACAAACGTTGCCTGGCTGATGTCCATATTGACCAGATCTTGGGGTTGCCGGCCATCACTAGAATGTCAGCGTTGCGTGCTGACCTTTTGAATCCGTTGCTCGCAGCAACCAACGCCTTGAAACGATTGGAGTTGCCGGTGGACTATTGGTCCTATTTTTTGGTACACTTAGTGTTGCAGCGGCTTCCTTCAGATTTGAGGTCCCGTTTTGAGCAGAAGTATGGTGGGGATAGTGCCACCCATCTTCCCCCCTTTGAAGACCTCGTCAAATTTTTGGAGGATGAGTGTCGTTTCCTCGACAACGCTCGTGGTGCCACGGGGTTAAGCCAACCGCCCTCTCGGCCGAGGGCCCAGGGACGGACTAGGACTGTCGGGCCTGGTGATAGCCGCCCTGCCCCCCGTTTTGGTGGCACCCAGAGTAATCTTGTTTGCGGCTATTGTAAGGCCACGGGACATGGCGTACCAACTTGCGCGGCCTTCTTGGAGTTGCACGTGAGTGCCCGCCGCCGAGTTGAATTCATTTTCACCCATGCATATAGCCCTCATTTTAATTCATTGGCTGAAGCTGCTGTAAAATCATGCAAGCATCATTTAAAACGGTTACTGCATCTCACACACTTCACTTTCGAGGATATGGCTACCTGTCTCACTCACATAGAGGCGGTGTTGAATTCTTACTCCTCTTTCTTCTGACCCTAACGATTTTTCGGCTCTTACTCCCTTTCACTTCCTAATTGAACGGCCATTCTTATCAGTACCATATCCTCAGTTGACTGGAGCCAACATCATGCGGCTGGATTGTTGGAAGCGGATTCAGCTCATCAGGCAACATTTCTGGGGACGATTTCATAATGAATATACCTCTCTGCTGCAGGCGAAATCAAAGTGGTTTGCTTCCAGAGGTGAAATGAAGCCGGAGTCTAATGATCCCGGGAATTTCTTTGTACAGCCTTTACATATTGAATATAAATGTTAATTGTGGTATTACACCTATTTTAATACATTCCACTACTTTTATTACAAAGTCCCAACCGAGTCTATACAGCATGAACTATACATGCTTAAGGCTAAAACTTTGTCGTTTAGTGTCCATCTCCGCCCAGTTAACTTTCTCGGCACATTTTTTAACTGGTTTTGTAACAACAAATAAAATGAACTGCTTAGTTTGCTTTTCATCATGTTGTTCACCGCATTATCATAGTGTAAAGAACATAAAAACATCCCTGTTGCACTTTTAAACTTTTCAAAATTTTGTTCAAAGTCTCAAGATTTCAGTTAATTTTTTTCTGCATCTTTTATAAAGTTTTTGTTTTCTGTGTGTTAGTTCGGTGATTTTTTTGACATCCAGGTCCTATAATTTAGAGAAAATACGTGTTTAGTTGTTAATTGACGAACAGCAGATTTTTTTTTAAATCGTCAACAAGAACAAGAAATATATTATATTTTATCAGTGTTGCGGCTAAAATGACTTACAGGTCTTATTTTGATAAAACACAATACTCCCACTTATTAAAATAAACTAGTATAACTTAAACATTTTCAAACTATTTCATAACAGTATAATTATAGTATCACCTAACTATATCAATACTCAAAACCTATGTACTTTGTACACCTAGTACTTTTTAGAAACAGTAATGTTTTATATTATACCCTTAATTTGGCATTGTATGTACTGTCATACAAGACCTTTATGAAAAAGATCTGTTAAAGAAATTAAAACTTGCGGGTGATAAATCAATATTTTCAAATGAAAAAACTAACTAAATTTGATGTAAAAAATAAAACACACATCTAGCAATATTTATTTTGACATAACGTGAAAAAAATGGTTACTTGACGTACGTCAACTGCGTTGTCCAAGATATTTATACTATTATTATAAATATTACTTGGTTAAGGACAGGTGTAATGACTAAAATTTATGCTTTATTGTCTAATACAATGCGTGTGATAATAATTGGGAATCAAACGAGCTTACCTGTTAAGCGAAGTCTTGATTCAAATTTTATGAGTGGCAATCTGAAAAATAATTATTATAACTTGGTAGTATTTCTTATATCTACGTTACTTCACCGCGGTTTTTAGAGAATTAAAAAATAATATTTTTTAAGAATTGCAACCTTCGTATGCCTCTCTCATCTGACACATGACGCGGTACGTCACTTATTTTAGAGATCTTATCATTGGAACAATCTCTGTTTTATGTACAGAGTAGTTCCAAATACCTATATTCACTATATTTTCCTGAAAGGTTAAAATTGAATTAGGTAGACTAATTATTGCAGCTTTGGGGCTGTTAGTGTTAACTATATTATAGCGGCGGGTGGGTAATTATTTTTCAGATTGCCACTCATAAAATTTGAATCAAGACTTCGCTTAACAGGTAAGCTCGTTTGATTCCCAATTTTACTTCGTGGCAATCTTTCAAATAATTATTATAACTTGGTAGATGTTCAGAGTTGGCTGCAATAATTAATTTATTAACTGATTAAAATGCAAGTAATTCTGAGTGTTGATCTGTGATAATTACATTGGACCTTCTTCTGTAAGAATATTAAAGCTTCCATATTAAAGCTTCAAGGATACTTTACAATAAATATATTATATTTTGTAAAATAACTTTGATAACCATGTAATCCACATTATGTCTGACTTCGTTGATGCCAGCTCTAATTTGAGCTGTTGTTTTGGTTGTATAGTGAGAGTTTAATTCTGGAGTTTAGATGCCTCTTTCACTTGAAATCTGACAAACTTACGAATATTAGGGTTTGATATATTTTAATAACTGTTTTATTGCTCCAATGGGTTAAAGTTAGAGCTAGGAGAACAATCAATGTCTTTGTTTTCTAAATTTTGCTCATATTATCAAACTATGACGAAATTAATGATACTTTTGATAGATTCTATGATTGAGGCAATGATAGCCTCAGATCTCTCAGTAAGTAATTTTATAATTTGAAATCCAGTTGTAGTGTTAGTATTTTATAGATGTGTCTGCAAATAAAAAAGGCTCATCAACTCCATTATTTAGTGTTGAATTGTCTGGAAGTACTATCAAGGAATGCCACTGGCATTATTTTTATTCACTTAGGGCCTTTTGTTAAAATACTTGCAACAGAATAGTGCAACCAAGGCAATGTTTATTCACTTAGGGCCTTTTGTTACAATACTTGCAACAGAAGAGTGCAAACAAGGCAAGTATAGAGTTCCATAGATATATTGTCTCAAAAGGTGATTGTATAACTATAAAAAATTTAATGTAATGATTTTATGATCACATACAATGTCTAACTATTGTTCAATAGTAGAAGAGCCCGAGTCCATTCAAAACACTGTTTCCAATTAATATTACAGCCAATTAATCAGAATACAGAAATCTCTTCACTTTATTGTCGTGAGAATTAAACTGATTTTATTAATCAGTACCTAGTAGTAAGTACTTCTTATCAATAAAGCTCAGTCATTTTTTAAGGGTCTAGGTAGATCCTTGATCAAATATTATAGATATTAAAGTATTCACTCTATCATCACCAATTAATATAGTTACATACAATTAATAAGAAAAGAAAGAGAAACCTCTTTATTACAGTGTGGATTAAACTGTTTTTATTATTAATTAGTACCTAGTAGTACATAGTATAAATAAAGCTCAAAATTTTGCTAAGGGTCTGGTAGTCTTATGACTAAATATTATGAATGTTAAGGGATTCACTCCTTACTGGTAAAACAGAATTTGAGATTTAGTCAATTGGCTCGAAAAGGACAGTTGAGCTATTTTCTCAAAACTGTTTGTATTTAAGTCTTAGAAACTGATTTCTGTTTAATACTTTTAGTCTGGTACATTTTGTACATACTGATTTCGTTTATAATTCATGTTTTAACCTATTATTCCTATAATGATAGAAACAATATAAATAAAAACATTGTTATTATTATGTTTTCCCAGGCACCTTGTAAAGGAGCAATAAGTTTTTGCGGTTTCATAGTAGAAAAAATATAATACTTAGAGGTCTGGTCTCCACGATGAATATTTGCTATATTAGTATAATTTCCCAAACTATTTCAAATATTAGGAACTTCTACAAGAATCAGCAGTGTTTTCATGACAATGTCTTTCAAGGGTCTCGAACACTCCTGTTTAATCATCTAGTAATTCTAAAGAATTGACTAAATGTTGTGCAATTAGTGGATATGTGTTGACCATATTCAGTCAACATTGTGTAGGTAATTGGCTACATTGCCGTAATGTACTGTCAATTGTTATGAATTTTAGTTGGATTTTATTAGCTCTACACGAAATGTATGGCATTTTATCTTCTAGTCACAATCCATTGATCTCTGCACTCGCATGCACCCCCCCCCCCCTTTTGTTTCACTTTATGGTTATTTTCAATAGAAAGCTATGAAGCTATTAAAGCCAATACTCCAATTGGTAATGAAAACTGAGAATAAATGAGATTTCTTAGTTAAAATTTATTTTTATGAGTTTGTATAAATCTCACAATAATGTCTGCCCATCTATCTTTTCGGGTATTTTAATTGTGATTTTAATTTTATGTTATGATTCAATGTAGGTAGATGACATGCCAAATTATCTGTTGTTATTTGATAGGGATTAATTTGTTTTCAGCATGGTTCATTTTCTAGTAGGCTACAGCTGATTATAGGGGTCAACGCCCGGAACCAGGGAGCAATGAAGTTATGTTTTACTACTGTCTTCATAAGGCAGTCAAAGTAATAATTATATTTCATTTTAGTTTTAAGGTATGAGTCAGCAACAATATGATTAAGAAAGGTGCTTAATTATTATGGGTAAGGTTTAAGTGATTTTAAAATGCAATGCAATGCAGGAAAAACTATCTGGTCATGAGAACCCTTCCAAAAATACTCTTGGACTTAAGGGGTACTTAAAAAAATTGCATGATTAATATACCCATAATTTAATATTGTATCTATGGATTGCTAGATAAAGCAATAGGTTACTATTGGAGATGTTATTTTAGATTGGGCTTATACATAATGATGATAAGAATATTATCTTTGTTCGAAGCTGGGGTGGGATTTAGTTCCACTTTGCAATTTGATTTAACACTTCAATACCCGCAATTACAGACACAATTAAAATAACAATGCACTGTGCCTCACGAGGCACGGCCGGGAGCATACGGGTTAGAACTAAAACAGGTTTAGTTGTTAATGTCATTTGTACATTGACAGGCTGTTATGACCTCCAAACTTTGTAAGTCTATAACCCTTTCCCTCTCAATACTAATAGTTTTGAGTATTATGACATTATGGTGTATAGATTTGATAACAAATGGTTTCTTGAACCATTGTACTTAAACCAAGTACCCAGATCATTACTTTATAACTGGTATATAATATGGTTAAATCATTCCGGTACCATCCTTGATGTGTTCTCTTTTGGGGGTACTGACTTAGCACTCCAGTATCTATTATTGTGTTCAGTCTTGAAAGATTTTTGTTAACGGGATACTTTTTTGGGTGTTGAATTTTATTGTGCTAGGCACAAACAGATTAATTGATCTTCTTGTTGTTGGTGGTAAAATCTCTTTGGCTACATGTATTAGTTATTTGGAAATATACATAATAAGCTAAGAATATAACTATTGTCCTTATAGGTTTGGTGTTTCATTTCATTAAAGGAAATATAAATAATATTAATTTAATCTCGAGGTTGACATTGAACATTGGTAGGTTGTGTTATGCAGTGTCATTCAAGCCATTCATCGGTTGCTTTGCTTATGATAACAGTAACATTCTAATTTGGTTTAGAACATCTCAATACCTTGGTTCACTGGTTCACCATATGTATAGTAGTGAAACAGAAGTCTGTCATAAGTGTCTGGAACATTTTCCATCAGCTGTTCTCTCATAGTATTAAGTGAACAAAGAATCTTGTTCTATTATTTGAATGAAAAGTGTTATGTTTAAATGTAAATATTACTTCATCGCTGAAAGATCAAAATGACAAGTTTATGGCATAGCCACAGGGTTCTTTGATAATATCATACTTGACGTCAAAGCTTACACACATAGTGTAGATTATAACATGCTGTAAATATCTCGTATTTAGGCATGTAGATATTATAAATATCCTGTATAGTCTGACATAACTTCCACCAAAATAGAATAAATACACTTTTTTAGGCTGGTGTTTTCATTAGTTAAACGTATGTGTAACATTAATTTATACTTGATGTTCAAGCTAAATCTGCGCCAGTCACTTTGCAGCAATGATGTCACAATCTGTTTTCTGTTTTATTCTGTTTGTAAATGTATTACTAACATAGTTTGTAAGTATATTGTTACTAACGCTGAGTCTTGTTGCTCGAAATAAATAAGTTATTATTATTAAAAACACATTATATGGGCTTAACATGCTGTTAGTATCTCGTACTTAAGAATGTGTGGTCCTGACAAATGTATGTCAGCCAGCCAGCAACTTTACTCCCTGATGGGAATCCAGGCAAGGAATGGTTCCACATTCACTGCAAGAGTATAATGCATTTGCAAGGTTATAACACACACGGGATGTGCTAAGTTAAGCAGGGTCGTCTTACGACCTGCATGGTCATGGATATATAGCACAATTTTGTAATTACCTGATCAAGGTAATGAAAGTACCTGCCCTTTGCTAGCATTGTTCGATAAATTTAGCTGGACCCCGCGTGTCAAACTGATAATTTACCATGCAGCTAGTAACATGAGGTGTTACTGGTCTTGAAAATGGCACTTACCTGCCGTTGAATGCTATGCCATTAGATTTTCAGTGTTAGCATCGTTCAAAGACTCAGCTAAAGGATATCTCGTATCTCCACTGATAGATCACCATCCAGCTAGTAACCAGTAGTAGTGTTACTGAGGTATCGCGTACCCACTGGAGGAAAAAAGCTTTAACGAGCTTACAACCCCCTTAGTGCTTCAATGAGCACTGTGGATATCGCGTATCCGGGGGTCATTTAAAGTCGGGCATCCAAGTTGTTGTCAGGAATACACTTTTCCTGCTTCGTCTCTGATGTCTTCTGATAAATAATGTCCTTCCAATTTACGTCCTGGTCGGTAGCGAGCGTTATTTGTAAATGCTTGGATTTCTGTTTCGGGTTTACGAATTTCACTAAAGATGCACTTAGTACACTTCCTGTCACTCGACATTTTGTTATTTTGGTAAAATGTAATGTAAACTTAGTTATAAATGAATAATTTGACGAGAAAGATTTTTTCTTGCGGTGTCGATAACGCGCCAATAAAAAAAGTGACGTACCGCGTCATGTGTCAGATGAGAGAGGCATACGAAGGTTGCAATTCTTAAAAAATATTATTTTTTAATTCTCTAAAAACCGCGGTGAAGTAACGTAGATATAAGAAATACTACCAAGTTATAATAATTATTTGAAAGATTGCCACGAAGTAAAATTGTGAAGTTTTTATGGTATAAAATGGTTCTATTTCGTTCACTAACATGATGTATGCTGTGGTGTGGCATACACTGCCAAGTTAGTAACGAAACACCCTCCATTTTGCTTGTATGTCACGGCTTACATTGCCAGTTTGAGGTTGCTTTTGGGATTACTTGGTTTTATAGCACGCGTTTTTTTTTCTATGTCGGCAGCAATAGTTTCAAACTCGTGGTGGTAGAATTTTAGCGCTAGTGCCTGCTGAGAATCCACCCACTGACGGTAGTGAATATTCTGACCTTGATCATGAATAACGTGTGCACACCCCGCTTTCTATGTCAACTTTTGCACCCTCCATTGATAATTTTATGGAAAGGCTTAGTATTTTAGACAGTGACGAAGACCCCCTCCTGCCAGAATGTTCGATTCACACCTATTTTTCAAAGCGTCCATTCAAGCTGTTCTCTAGAACCAAATTGTAAGGAAGTGCCAATACTGAGTGACAGCAACTCCCGCTACTCCTGCAACCCCTGCACTCCCTGCACCATAATCTGAACCAACAGCAAGCGACTCTATGACCATTAGCTTAGCTGCAACTCGCTTATGGGCTTCTTTCAAGTCCAAGAAGAAATAACGGATCGCAACGTCCCACTGTTTCTGTGTGGTTAAAGTGGTTTTTCGGCACAGGGAAGCTATAGAAAAAGATTCAAATCACACACGACGTTCAAAATGAAAATTTACTGGGTTATTTCTAGAAGTTCGTTTCCCCAGACGTTTTAGCAGATGCCATAGAGCAAACTAACGCATTCGTAATATTCAAAACCAGATGTTCTCTTGGATTGACTGAATATGAATAGTCAAGCATTATATTTTATCATGGGTGATTGGGTGTTATTAGCATGCTATCTTATACAGATTGTTGGAGTTTGCGGTACATATACCATTACGTAGCCAATTTGATGTCTTTTGATGAAGATTTTCGATTTGAGCTTTATGAGGAGTTCAAAAAGTTCGGATGCACCCGGGAAAACACTGATAAACACACAAAGCCTGTACCCCAAGCCAACCCATTAGAATCATCATGTTATGATTATGTTCGCCATTTCACGACGATGAGCACTCAGGGTCGATGTAGGCTATATGCCCCAAGCTAACATCAGTGTTATGCGTGAATTGCCAAGTCTGTCTGTGCTTCGTAACCGGTAAAAGTCTTAGGAGTTGTCAACTAGACTACCAATATGCGTGTTTTGTAATGCTAGCAATTTGTAGGCGTTGTCTATCTTATTTTTTTTTTTTCAGGATTCTTTTTGTACTGAAATTGGCAATGAATGCAATGGCATACAACACATTTACTCAATGTTTTTACGTGCATTTGGCAATGTATGCTGTGACATACATTGTTTTTCAGGAAATCTGAAGCTCCTAATTTTTTTGATATTTTTTCTGAAACTTCTATAAACGTCTACAAAAGGTGTTTATAAAAAAAATATGGAATTTATTGCATTTTATTCTTTACCAAATTAAGGGTTACGTTTAAGGTTTACATTTGGTCAGTAAGTTTACAATTTTATTGTTAATACAATCGCGATAGAAATGAAAATGTCTGACAATATGTTTTGTACGATTATGGAAAACATTATTTGCAGACAACTTCAGAGCACCTTAGTTATCATTGAAAACATTAATTGTGTACAACAGTTCACCTGTTATTTCGGATAACTAATGGCGTAGATATAATTATTGCCTCTTAACATGCCTCAGTGAAACCCATATATTCGGCCTCTGTATCTGATAAGGCCACAGTTTTCTGTTTATTTGATGCCCATGAGACTGCACCACCTGACCTAGTAAAACATAAACCTGTACATGATTTCCTATCCACAACATCATTTCCCCAGTCAGCATCAACCAACATAACCTTCTAGTTTAGAATTACCATTTTTGTAATAAGTTAGGCCAAAGTGTTTGGTTTTATACTCTTTTTGCATATGACCAATGCTCAGAGTTGTAACAGTTATTAAACTGACTCAGGAAACCAACAGAAAAAGTAACGTCTAGTCTAGTCAATACTGCCATTTATATGAGACTACCAACAAGTTGTTGAAAAGGAAGTTCTGAATTACATTTTTCACTTTTGTTTATATTTAACTTTGTTTCCCTTGGGGTATTTACTGTTTTGCAATCCATCATAATTTAAATGTCTCTAACAATTTATTAACATATTTTTTCTGACAAAGTATGATAACGCCATTAGTTTTATCTATATTCAGACTCATTCCTAGGCATTGCTTTACCTAAGTCTTTGAGTTTGAAATTTGAACCCAAAACTTTCTTTAAGTTCTCCGTTTCAGAAACATCATTTGAAAAAACAAAGAAATCATCAACATTAAAGTTACAGTTGTTTTATGCTTATTATTAGTACTTTTTGTATTTAAGCAAGGTTCAATTTTAGATGCAATATAGCCCATACTAACAAGACAGTCATCAACCTTTCTGTACCACGCCCTTGAAGATTGTTTCAACCCTTAAATCGCCTTTTTTAATCTCAGAACTTTGTTGTCATTGACTGAATTTGGAAAACAATCAGCACAACAATTCTAGCACAGAATCTAACACTGTCTTCACGCTATACTTTTTTCTGAGCACCCACTTACACTTCACTACATTGCTATCAGCTGGAGCCTCGACCAGGTCCCAAGCACAATTGTCTTCGAAACACTGAATTTCTTAAGCTTCTTCTCTTTCAGAGCCACTTAGTGCTTCTTTTAGGGTTAAGTCAATTGCTTCATCAAGAGTTTATTTACTGACACACATGTTTGAGTACTTATCCATACCTATCCGGTTTCTTTCTCTCTCTAATAGGCCTGGAGTTGGATAAAATAGTATCTTCACCATCCTCATATTCACTTTCACTTAACTCTGAAGAATAAGAGCTCTTCAGAGTCTGATACATTCTCTACATGTATGGTCTCAGTCACAGGTACAGTAACTTTAACTTGCTTCTTTTCATGCTCCATAACTATAACATCTTAACTTGTTATTATAGAACACATTATAATACACATGTAAACGGGTATTTTCGCGATTTTTTTGTAAGGGTAGTTGAATAAACACCTTCGCTTCACGGCTGGTGCAATCCGGTCGAAACGTCGGGCTTACATTAAAGGTAAAAATTCGCGAAAATACCCGTTTACATGTGTATTATAATTTGTTATTATAGTTTTAGTTACAGGATTGTACAGTCAGTACCAACTGACATTTTCTGAATAGCCAACCAGTATGTGTTCTACAGACTTTTTGTCCCATTTTTGCCTCTTTTATTCTTTTATTTTGCTATGTGGACCATTGCTTTGCTTCAAAAAATTCTTAAGTGGCTCACTTTTGATTTAGTTCCTGTCCACATTTCATACGGTGTTTTTCTATTCAATCCAGATGCAACAATTCGATTATGTAGGTAGACTGCTGTGTTTGTTGCTTCGGCATAAAATTCCTTACCCAAATCTGCGTCAAACCTTGCCTTTTCCACTATTGTACGATTGCATCTTTCACTCAAGTGGTTTGGTGTGTAAGGATTGGTTTTCTGATGATTAACTCCTTCTTTCTGCAAGAACAAAATCAAACTCCATATTACAAAATTGAAGACCATCGTCACTTCTTAAAGTTTTGATTCTCTTGTTAGTTTGATTTTCTGTCTTGATTTGAAAATGTTTGAAATGAGACAATGCTTCACTTTTGTTTTTTTTTAAGAAATAAACAAATATCATTCGTGAATAATCATCAACACATATTTAAAAATATTTAGAACCTCCAATCGATTTGGGACAGCATATATCTGTGTGTATTAATTCAAGTACATCAGTACTTCTGGAACAAACATGCTTAAAAGGTAACCTGCACTGCTTACCTTCACAGCATACTGAGCATGTCAACTTAGATATATCGACTTTCTCATCTAAGTTCAAACCATCTACAGTTTCTTTCATCTTGTGTAAATAATTACAGTTTACATGCCCTAATCTGTGGTGCCACACATTTCCAGATTATTGCAGAAGCCGTCAATCCATATTTAGGTATCCTCAGCTTATACACTCCGTTGATCACGTCTGCTATAGCCACTTATCGCACAAGTCACCACTTTTATTGTAAAAACTGCAACAACTCTCCATAAAGGTAACTTTGTTGCCATTTCTCATTAATTGGTTCACAGACAATAAGTTTGTTGTCAAGTCCGGAATGCACAGTTTCGTCGCGGCACTCGTGCGAGCGAGTCGTGTAACAATTGTTTACGTCGTGATCGGAGCACTGATAAGCAAGTACATACTAGCTTAAAAAGGTGCGGCACGTGGCCGGCCGGCCGGCTACCTGCTCACTGACGCAGATGCGACGCGTTTACGAGTACAATGAGTGATACTAATGAGTCTAGTAATGACATAAATAATGATCCAATGAATGAAATTTGTACCTTAAATGAAGATTCAGACATTGTAGATAGTGCAATATTAACCAAAAAAAGAAGAAAAGAAAGCAGTGATGAAGAATGGACAGAAGTAAAACGAAAAGACAAAAAACTGAAGGAAACGGAAAAGATAGAAATATATATATCTAGCAATGAAAAACTACCAAAACAATTTAGTCTAGCTAAGATGTTTAGAGATCAGAATATAAAAGATATTAGCAGGGTAAAGTTTCTTAATCCCTATCGAGTTCGCATAGAACTGACTTGCGAAATTAGCGCTGAGAAATTAGAGACATGTGAATTCTTTATCGATAAGGGATGGAATATTTACAGAGCAATGGAAAAGAATTTGTCATACGGTGTAATTCGAGATGTTGACTTGGAAATGACAGAGGAAAACATTTTAGAAAGTATATTGTGCCCTGAACCAACCAAACTTTTATCTGCACATCGGTTGAACCGCAAGAACTTTGAGGAAGAAGGGTGGACACCCAGCGAAGCGGTTCGTCTTTGTTTTAAAGGTCCCTATTTACCACCTTATGTTTATACTAACGGCTTAAGAATAAAGGTAGAATCATACGTATTTCCAGTGTCTCAATGTTCGCGTTGCTGGAAATATGGTCATATACTGAAAAAGTGTCCTAGTACGAAAGTGGTGTGCCCCAAATGCGGAAAAAACCATGACAATTGTGAAACCACAAACATGATATGTGTTAACTGCAAAGGAGGACATATTTCCCTCTCAAAAACATGTCCAATCTTCTTAAAAGAAAAAAGACTAAGGGAGCTCATGTCCGAGTTTAATTGCACTTATAGAAAAGCCTTGACTATTTATGTCCCTAAAGACGAACCAACTCTCAAGGAAGTGAACATGGAAAGAAAGGATACTGCTATACAGCCAGCACTCCAAGCCGTGGATATAGTGCCTACTCCAAGTACTAGTAGTCCGACTTATGCTAAAGTGACAGCTAAGGCACAGATACATAAACTTAAACAAAAGACAGACTCTAAACTGAAACAGAAGAGAGAAGAGAAATTAGACCTGGAGTCTATAGAGTGGAGTAAAACGGAAGTAGAAGAATATAATGAAGCTGAGACAAAAAACTCGAAAGAAACAGAAGAAAAACAGAGAGATGTCAGTTTCAAGGAATTATTACAGAGATTGAAAGAAATAATATTCATGAAAGGAAGCACTATTCAAATGATTTGCAAAGGGGTACTGAAAACTTGTATTGAGTGGTTAATTTTAGTTGTAATTGACAATGTTGCAGATTGGCCTGTTCTTAAATTAATTATTGATTATTTCTCAAATGGCAGATAAATATACAAGTATTGTTAAATTAAATATTATCCAATGGAATGCACAAAGCATCAGGCCAAAGTTATGTGAGTTTGAGAATCTGTTAATACAAGACAAGATTCACATTGCAGTGCTAAGCGAAACATGGTTACAACCAGACAGTTATTTTAAAGTTAAAGATTACAATATATTTCGCAAAGACAGAAACGATTCATATGGAGGCGTAGCTATACTAACACACAAGTCAATTAAATCACAGATTTGCCAAAACTTTCAAAATTCTAACTCGGGGATAGAAATAATACATGTTAAAGTGTATAACTGTAATCAAATTGAAAACGTGATATCGATTTACTGTCCACCTTCTATAAATACTAGCCAGTCAGACTGGGATCAACTATTTTTACAGGTAAATAGCAAAACCCTACTTTTGGGTGACTTCAATGGACACCATACCAATTGGTCCAATAAAATAGACACGAGAGGTAACCAAATATTTGATGCACTTATTGGTAGTAGCTTTGTTTCACTAAACAGTGGCGATCACACGCGTATTAAGCTAGTTAATGACGTTTTGCAACAGTCGTCCCCCGACATTTCGTTAGTATCATCCGATATAAGCCTAACTTTAAACTGGAAAGTGTTGAAGGAGACATTGGGAAGCGATCATTGTGTTATTAAAATTGCAACATACTTTGAAGCCACTAATGTTTACATGTCTCGTCGAAATTATAAAAAGGCTGACTGGGCAGGATACCAAAAACTTTTAAATGACCTTTTCGATAAATTGATACTACCAAATGATTTACAAAAAGGATATGATTTATTTATAGACTATTTAGACATGGCTGCAGACCTTTTTATACCATATACTAAAATTAATATGAACCCAGAAATAAATTTTACTCCTAAACCATATTGGTGTCCCAACCTGTCTAAAGCGGTAGCAGAGCGCCGTTTAGCGCTTTCCAAGTTTCGTCGCAACCCATCACCAGATAACCTTACAATCCTTCAAAGTAAAATCAGTGAGGCTCAACGAAACATACGGTGCTCTAGAAATAAGTCATTTCAGGGCTTTTGTTCTACTCTTGATCAAACTTCAACTCATAGTGAGTTGTGGCGTAAAATGCGATGGATTAAGGGATATAACGCACCAAAATCCCATATTGACAATATTAAAGCCAGCGAATTACTATGTAGTTTAGCCCCAGATTTCGTGTCGTGTGACAACCCTTTATTTACATCGGACAATCCAAAACTTGAAGTACCTATTACAATCCAAGAGCTCAATAAATGCCTAAAAAGTAAAGATACAGCCCCTGGCTGTGACAAGATCTCGTATTCTATGATAACATACTTACCTGAGAACGGGAAACAAATTCTACTTAATTTATTTAATTTGTTTTTAAGATACTCGTTTGTACCCAAACAATGGCGCGATATAGTGGTGGTGCCGATTCCTAAACCTGGACGCGACCCTTCTTTGGCCTCTTCCCTTCGCCCGATAGCTATGATCTCGTGTCTGTGCAAAACTTTCCATAACATTCTACTCAATAGACTAGAATGGTTTATAGAAAAGAACCGTATGTTAGACCAGAATACCACAGGATTCAGAAAGTGCCGATCGACTTTGAATAATCTCACCAGTTTAGTTTCGAGGATTCAAACAGGTTTTTCTGAAAAACAAAAGACTGTATGCTGTTTTATTGATCTGGATAATGCTTACAACAATGTGGATGTACATAGCTTATTACGTATAATGGACGGCATAGGTGTGGGACTAAAAATTTGCAACTATCTTTGGAACTTTTTACAGGCAAGAAATTTAAGAATCCAACTTGGCACGGATTCACTGAGTAGAACTACTTCTCGTGGCTTGGCCCAGGGTGACCCTTTGTCACCACTGTTATTTAATATAGCTACTATTAATATATGTAAAAAGATAAATAACGTTTGTATTTCGCAGTTTGCAGATGACTTTGTTTTATATTTCACTACTAACAATATTTTAGAGGCAACACATAAACTACAAATGGCTTTGAATTTGTTTAGCAAATTAATCCAAGATATAGGTTTAAATATTTCAGCTAGTAAAAGTAAAATTTGTATATTTAAAAATGGTTTCAAGAAAGATACTATTGATATTAAAACAAATAATAGATCCCTCCAAGTAGTTGAGAACTATAAATATTTGGGATTGTGGTTAGATAGATCTCTAAGATGGTCGAAACATATAAATGAGTTAAAAGAAAAATCATCAAAATTTCTGAATGTGTTTAAAATACTAACTGGCCCAGGTTGGGGCATACACCCTAGCCATTTACGTCGTTTATACATTGCCATTATACGCAGTAGAATAGATTATGCTAGTTTTTTGTACGATAATAGTTACCAATCCCATCTAATTAAATTAACCAAAATCCAAAACCAATGTTTGAGAGTCATTGGAGGTTTTATTAAAAGTACACCGATACACGTAATGGAATGCGAACTCCATCTGCAGCCGTTACATGTCCGTAGATATTACTTGGCTGGAAAGTATTTTTTGAAGCTCAAATCTTTTGTAAATGGGGACACTTGTGAAATTGTTACGAATCTTAATATTTGTTGCCAAGATACTTATTGGAGACGCAAAAAGAAACCACTGATAGCTCACATGTCTGAAACATATAGTAACATATCAGTCCACTGTAATGAGGTATTAGGATTATTTTCGCTTAACACGTGGCTAAGCGGTGTTAACTTGTCTTGTACCATCAAACCACAAATTAAAGAGATTACCGAAGCTAAGAAAGCATACAATAATACTCAACTTCGAACTATTTGTAGCAATTATTTTGACAAGAGCTATTCTGGTTATTACCGTATTTATACGGATGGATCTAAAGTCCGAGCTAATGTTGGAGCCGCGTTTTACGACCCCCTAAGTAATACTGCCTGTAAGTTTAAACTAAATTCAAAAATTTCTGTCATGCATTCCGAATTAATCGCTATCTTTGAAGCTATATCATACCTTGAATCGGTAAATTTTCAGGATTCCGTAATATATTCTGACTGTAAAAGCGCACTCCAACATTTGGTGAAGTGTTTAAGTGAGTCTGGTGGCTATCCGGTAGCATACCAAATAATAGATCATATAGGTAGACTAAGATATAAAGATAAAAATATTGTTTTACAATGGTTGCCTTCCCATATCGGCATTGGAGAAAACGAAAAAGTAGATAATTTAGCCAAACAAGCATGTTTTGAGGGGGTGCCGTTGGCATATAAACCCTACTGGACTGAGATTTTAGGTGAAGTTAAATTGAAATGTTTCGATATTTGGAAAGAATATTTTGACGAGAAGTCATTGACCAAAGGTATTTGGTATCGCACGATGCAACCCACTATCCATAACTATCCTTGGTTTGATAATGCCGATATGAGTAGGCAGGAAATCGTGACAAGTTTGAGGCTTCGCTCCGGACACATCCCATTGAATAGTTTTGCTGCATTGATGGGCAAAGTTACGTCTCCAAACTGCACAGAATGCGATAAGGTCGAAGACGTTACGCATATTATAGTGGAGTGTGTCCGGAATGAGGCCGAAAGAAATTTGATTCAAAACAAATTTAATATAAATATTCACGAGTTAGGAGCATGCAATATAATTCTAGCTTTTCCAGCTTCTGAAACTGCTCGAATTATATATAAATTAGTTAACTTAGGAATTAAGCGTAGATAGTAAGTTTTGCATGTATAAGTATAGTGTTCCTATGAGGGTGACATGTTCGCTATGTGAACAAACCCTCCCTAATAAATAAAGATTAAAAAAAAAAAAAAAAAAAGTCCGGAATGCAAGTATTCCTTTGATCGGCACTTCATATTCGCATTCATTCGTTTTGGTGACAATATTTACATTACCGATGCACAGAACTCGTAACTTGTTATTATTAGCAACAACAATCTCTTCTGTTTGTTTGTTACAGGCGTTCATAACCCAACTTTCGTTAGCCGTCAAATGATTATACCAGTCGTGTTTGTTGTAGTTGTCGCTTTTAAAAATACAGCACTAAATGCGTTTGTTTGTTTTCTTGTTATTTCCTTATTAGTTGTTTGATTAGGAATATTATTTTTACACTGGTTCCGGTAATGACCGGGCTCCTTACTCTTGTAACATTTGACATTAGCTTTTGTTTTGATTCATGAGCCGCCATCTTTGCAATTGTCCGTAGACCTATTTTTGTTCTTATGTTGCCACTTTTGTGAACTTGCGAACGCAGCGCCCTCGCGGTTTTCACCGTAATCTGAGGTTCTTGCCATATCTATCAACTTGGCTTCAATGGCGTCTGTTGTTATGCTAAGCCCCGAATGCTCATAATCATCGGCTTTCAGTTAATCCAGCCAGCAACATGCATCCGATCCATTCATCACTTATTTGAAATCCGGTTCCACTTAGCTTTTGTCCAGTATCAATCATCTGAGTAACATACGATGACATCAAGTCACTGTTTTCTAGACGAATCGAGGTTAAAGTACGAAGTAGGCTTATCTTCCTAGTGTATCCCGAATCATCAAATAAACTCTTCAGTTTATCCCACAGGAGTTTAGACGTCGACACATCTCGTATATGAACCAACATACAGCGTAGAGTCAATAGTCATGACGAGTTTAGCTTTTGTTTTTTCTTCATCAGCGGGGTCAACCGTCTTTCCTGCAACTGGCTTGATGCAATGAAGCATTCCTTCAAGCACGAGGAAATTTTCCGCAGCAAAAGTCCATTCACTGTAATTTTATCTGCCTTTCAGTTCAGGCACGTTGACAAGGTAATTCGCAGTCATCTCGAGTTCAAAACTCCGAACAGCGAGAAACTTATCTCGAACTCCTAATTCCGTCAAAATTATGAAAAATAACTTTTTAAATAATTATCTAAAGCATGGGACTGGGCCCATAACCTATAAAGAAAATACTTGTTTAGTTGTTAACTGACGAACAGCGGAATTGTATTTAAATTATCAACATAGGCAAGAAATATATTATTTATCAGTGTTGCCGCTAAAAGGAGTTGCAAGTATTTTTTTATGGAGGCTCTCGGGCCCCGACTGGAGGGGCTCCTAAGCACATGCTTGGAGAGAGGCCAGTTCCCGCTTCGTTGGAAGACGGGGAAGCTGGTCCTCATCCGGAAGCCGGCGCGCCCTGCGGACTCTCCGTCCGCATACCGGCCCGTGGTGCTGCTCGACGAGGTGGGCAAGCTCTTTGAAAGAGTCATGCAAAGTCCTGCAAACCGCCTCGCCGAGCACCTTGCGGGGACTGGGCCGGACCTTGCGGAACACCAGTTTGGTTTCCGCAAGGGGCCCTCTACGGTGGACGCCATCATGCGCATGAGAGCCCTCACGACGGGGGATGCGGATTCCAGGGGTGGGGTTGTCTTGGCGGTGTCTCTCGACATCGCCAACGCCTTCAACTCCATGCCCTGGAGCTGCATTAGGGAGGCACTCCGGTATCACCGGGTGCCGACCTACCTCCGTCGAGTGGTCGGGGACTATCTGACGGTCAGAGCCGTCATCTACCCCGGTCGCAGCGGAGCATGGAACCGGCGAGAGATGTCGTGCAGTGTTCCGCAGGAATCGGTTCTAGGGCCGTCCTTGTGGAACATCGGGTACGACTGGGTGCTGCGCGCCGACCTCCCCAGTGGTGTCAGTGTAGTGTGCTACGCTGACGACACGCTGGTGCTGGCGCAGGGGCGGTCGCATGAGGCGGCGGCCGAAGCGATGACACGCGGGGTTGCGATAGTCGTTGAGAGGATCCGGCAGCTGGGTCTCGAGGTGGCACTGCACAAGTCCGAGGCCATGTGCTTTCATGGGCCTCGGAATGCGCCACCGACGGGCTCCCTACTGACGGTAGGAGGGGTATCCATCGGCGTCGAGTCGACGTTGAAGTACCTGGGACTTGTCCTTGACAGCCGGTGGAACTTCGTGGAACATTGCCGACGTTTGGGCCCCAAACTGGAGCGGACTGGGGCTGCCTTCAGGCGGCTCCTGCCCAATCTGGGGGGCCAAACGCCTCCTGCCAGAGGCTCTACGCGGGAGTCGTGCGGTCAATGGCCCTTTACGGGGCCCCGGTGTGGGCGCGTTCATTGAGGCGGCGAGCCGCCCACTACCTGAACGCGCCCCAAAAGGTGGTAGCCGTAAGGCTGGCCCGGGGCTACCGCACGATCTCCCGCGAGGCGGCGAGCCTCCTTGCCGGATTGCCGCCATGGGATCTGGAGGCAATAGTCCTCGCGCGCCTACATGAATGGCGCGCGGAGGCGCTACACCGGGGGGAAACTCCGCTGCAGCGACATATTGTCGCTCAGCGGACAGACTTCCGGCGGGATCTCATGGCGACATGGAGATAGCGACTGTCGCAACCCCGCGCAGGGCACGCCACGATAGTGGCGATAAATCCCCTCTTTGAGGAGTGGCTTGAGAGACGCCACGGCGTCCTCACCTTCCGCCTGACGCAGGTCCTCACCGGACACGGAGTGTTCGGGAGGTTCCTGCACCGAATCGGGCGGGAGGAAACGCCCAGGTGCTTCCATTGTGAGGATTGACCGGAGGACACGGTGGAGGTGTGCCCCGCGTGGGTGGAGCACCGCCGTGTCCTCGAAGCGGTGATCGGCGGCGGCGACCTCTCGCGTCCGGCCCTGTTGCAAGCCATGGTCCGGAGCGAGACGGAATGGGACGCCGTCACCTCCTTCTGCCAAGCAGTAATGCTAGAGAAGGAGGTGGCGGAAAGTGAGAGGGAGAGAACCTCTCAACGTCCCGGCCGCCGCGGGAGACGCCCCGGGCGTCGGGGGCCACCACCACGTGGCCCCCGGCCACCGTAGGCGCGGGTCTGTGGACGGTGGGCTATGGGCTAGCTCGCCGTCCATCCGTCTCATGACGACAGGCCGTGTCGACGGCGCGTTCGTGTTCCACGCGCGCCTCAAAGAGAGTCAGCAAAAGGGAAGGGGTCCGTAAGGACCGATGCCTGCCGGGGTTGCGGGACTATTCGAAAGAGATACCGTGGCCCCGGAACACAAAGGGCGATGAAGGAACATGGATGGGTTTTAGTCAGTAAAAGTCTGACACTCCCTCCTGCTCCGCCCAGAGCGGGAGGAGTTATTTGATGATTTCCCATCCGAAAAAAAAAAAAAAAAAGGTATTTTTTGATAAAACACAAAATCAAAATCAAAGCATTTATTTCAAGTAGGCCAGTTACAGGCACTTTTGAATTGTCGAAACAAAGATGAAAATTAAATGTAGCTACAGTCCCAGTCACAAGACATAAAAACTGTGAAAGTACTGTAGTTGCCCATTCCCTAGCGTAGATCTCTATGGAGAAGAACAGGCAAGAAACTCCATGGACACCCTTTTAAATCAAAATGTTGTTACAAAATCTTGGTTACACCATTCATGTTAAGATGGTATATTATGTTAGAACAATGTAGCAAGATGTGCACGTTAAAAGTGTCCATAGTAAAAACAAAAAAATACAATTTAAAAATAAACATTCAAATAAGCCATGGCAACTAAGAGATGACCAGTCAGAACTAACAGCGCCCGTTCACGAACATGACGCATGGATCAGCACCATTCAACTTAACCATTTTGAAGGGAACTAAATGATCGGACACACGCGCCACAATCAGCGAGACTTTAGAGTGAGCATGACATACTCTCAACCACCAGGGCACATTCAAGTCAAGAAAAAAAAAACGTAGGATTTCAGTGAATGATAGCTTTCTAGTACATAGTACTCACACAATATGGGCTATGCGATTATATAAATAAATAAATAAATAAAATAGTTTATTGCTTCAACTTAAATACCTTATTCTAGTTACAATGGGGAGAATCCATTTAAGCAAATAGTATGCTTGTTTTAGGATACTCCGCCCTTCCCCAGGTTATGTAATTGTATTTAAGTTATTAAACCTGATCATAATATTAAATGAACTTATACAATTAAAAATGCAGGAACAAAATGGGTACTTACACAGTATTTTTATATGAGTAAAAGACAAATAAAACAAAGACAAATAATGCGCTGTTCTGTGTGTAGGAGATGGTGTAGAGGTGAATGTGTATGTAGTATGTGTATGAGAGTGAGTAGTGGGTGAGAGTAAGTGTGGGAGTTTTGGGATCGGAATCAATGTAAAACATTAACTTCCATTAGCGCCATAAATAACATAGCGTAATATAAATATTACAGTCTCATTGATTGCACCATATTTTCCACTTCGTCATAGGTTTTTAACTTAAGCCATTTAGACAAAGCGTTTTTACATTCGCGGTAGGTTAGTGGGTATATATCAAGTTCTTTATTAAGAAAATTGTTTAAATGGGATGATTGCCTAGGGAATTGCCTTTTTGCGAATGTAGACTTTACCGACACAGTAGGAGCAACCGTGTTTTTCCTTCTGCCTTTTGTCTTCTGTGGGTTGAACGATAGAGTTTTATGCTTAGTTGGAATTATATTAAGTACGTAAAGCTTTCTAACGGTCAGAAGATCCGAAATCCGGTAAAGGTTCTCAGTTGAAAACCTGAAGGGTTTAAAAAACATAACTTTCAGTAGTGACCTCTGAGCTCTCTCGAGGTCTAAGAATTTAATCTTTGTGGCACCTCCCCAGACAGGTACGCAATAAGCCAGGACGGACTGAGCAAGTGAGATGTAAATCTGTATCAGGAGCTGTTTCGAGGTGACATGTCGTAATGTTTTGAAAGTCCAGATTAATTTCCGTATTCGCTTCATTATTAATTCAGTTTGGTTATGCCAGGATAGTCGTTGATCAACCATAATGCCTAGGTATTTAGTAGATTCTACTCTATTGATTTCTGTGCAAGAACAGATAGGATTTACAGGATAATTGCATTTATGAATCTTAATTTTGAATTCTGGAGGGGGTTGAGAGGTGTTGTACTACTTTGTGAAGCAAATGAAGTTGGTTTTGGTAGTATTTAAGGTTAAGAGGTTAAGGTCAAGCCAGGCTGCTATTCTTGCCAGTCCACGCTCAGCAGTTAACCGGACATTGTTCCAGGTGTCACCACTGAACACTATAGCAGTGTCATCTGCGTATGAAAGAATGCGTGCATCTACAATTTTCATGCTACATAGAGCATTTATATATATAAGGAACAATGTCGGTCCGAGCACACTGCCTTGACCTACTCCGAATTGGACGATCTCTTCAGAGCTAATGGTATTGCCTAACTTAATCTTTTGCTTGCGTTCGCTTAGATAGTCTTTGAGCAAGGCGTGGGGAATACCTCTTACCCCAATTGATTCCAGCCTATCCAGCAGTGTGACGACAGAAACTGTGTCGAAAGCCTTTTGAAGATCTAGGAAGTCAGCCAGGCACTTGCCTCCGCTGTCCACTTGACTGGTTACAGCGGAGGCAAGCGCCAGTACTGCGTCTTCCGTAGACATTTTTTGTCTGAAACCGTACTGCGAGGGCGATAGGAGGTTGTTTTTATTAAGGTAAGATAAGAGACGTGAGTTTATTAATCTTTCCATTACTTTTGATATTGATGGCAGTACAGATATGGGTCTATAGTTAGACGGATTAGTTTTGTCTCCACTTTTGTGCACCGGTGTTATAATGGCAAGTTTTAAGGCGTTTGGGTATGTAGCGTGTTCAAAGCACTGGTTCGCTAAGTGGGTTATAATTGGGACGACAAGAACATGACCGGCCTTTAAGAAATTGACAGTTATGCCGTCCTAGCCCGGGGCACTATTTGATTTCAGAGACATTAGAACGCGGTGAACTTTATCCTGGTCAGTGTTTGTAAGTACAAATGATGAGAGAGGTGGAACATTAGCTGAGTCAGAACTATAGTTTTGGTCATAACCTATGGTGGAGCTAGCAATTATCTCGTTTGCTAGAATTTTACCTATGTTGGAAAAGTATTTATTTACAGCGTCAGCTGATTCTTTTGGAGTAGCCTTGAGCTCTAATAGATCCGTATTGGGCGTTTTGCTTGGCTTTCGATTAGTGATGTTGTTTATAGTTTCCCACATTTTTTTGGGATTTTTATGCGCTTTAGATAATTGGTCCCGGTCGTGTTTGCGCTTTTGCTTTTTAATAATACAGTTGCAATAGTTTCTGTATCTTTTGAAGGTGATCTTTAATACTTCGTTATGAGGCTCAGACTTTAACTTAAGTTGCATGTCATTACGGTTACGTATGCAGCGTAGTAATCCGACCGTCATCCATGGTTTTATCAGTCTACATTTTTGCGGTATTACTGTCGTAATGGTGTTATTTTTAAGGCAAGTTTGTATTATATGTATTAAGCGGTCACAAATTGTATTTGGGTCGGTAAAAATTAACAAAAGATGTAAATTACTTTCACCTAGGTTTTCTAATGCTTTATCGAAGTTAATCATAGTTTTAGTTTTAGCAATTTTACGTATATGTTTTTTATTTGTCAATTTTAAGAAAATCATGGAATGGTCTGTTATAGTTGTGTTTAATACAGCTATGGTCGCGGCAGCATTTGTGGGGTCAAGTTTTACCATGATGGTCTAAACAGTTTTTACCTCTAGTGGGTAGTGAATGCCCTGGAAGTAGGCCGTTCATCGCCATCATGTTGAGATAGGTTAACCTGTTTGATCGATCATATGAATGTTCGGCCTCGTTATAAATCAAATTTATATTTATATTTCCTGTTACTATTATATTTTTACACGAGGCAATAGTGGTTAAGTGATCATTTAATGAATTGATAAATTCGTCGGCTTTTGGATTTGAAGGCGACCGGTAGATAGCCAAGATAGTTAGCTCAGGGTGAAAGTTAATTTGCAGGCAGGAAGCATGTGTCAGTTTTACTTCCTCTACTGAGGTCTTATGAGTATTTTTAACATAGATAACAACTCCACCGGCTTTGTTTAAGTGATTGGCAGTTTGGTAGGATAGATAATTGTGTATTTGGGGTATGGGTTTAGCGGTGTCGAGTCTGCATTCAGTTAATGTTATTAGGTCTATGTCTGTTTTCAAACTATGCAAATTGACTAGCAGGTCATTGTGGTTGGAGTAAATGGATCGTATGTTTTGCGACACGATGGTTATATCCACAGGATTTCTTTTATAAATCCATTAAGATCCTCAGGGGAACAGCTAATGGTCATTGCGGTTTCTGAACTGTCTATATTGTTTATAGCTTGTAATGTGTTACTCATAATGATATAAAATGAGTGGTATGTGGTCATTATCATTATTGGTCATATTTTTGTAGATGTGGGTGAATGGGTAGTAGCGGGTGAATAGTGTAATTGTGTATAATGGGGTGTATGGTTGTCGTGTGAGTGTAGTTTTGAATACAAGTGTAGTAGAATGTATGTGTTTTAAGAGTGAGCGCGATTGACTTACATTTTTAAGTTTATAAAATAGAAAGTATTAAATAAAAAGTAAAAAATTAAAATTAAAGTTGTAACTAATCTTAGGGCCATATGATTTTGAGTAACACACAAAAACAATTATATGTAATCGTAACAGAGAATCAACTAAGGCTAGTCATGTTTGTTGCATTAAGTTATTCACCTGGGATTCGCTATTTAAGATTATGGTTGGTGCAGCTTCGTCCTTCTTTACATATACTTTTCCATATGAGGTCCAGCAGAATTTATAGTCTCGTGACTTAGCTAGGTCGCGGGCTAGATAAAAGAGCCTGGCTCCTTTTGTGGTTAATTGTTCTGAGACATAAATTGGTGTATATTCTCCTGTTTTAAATCCGAGGTGTTTAGCGCAGATTTTTTCTTTACTGGTTCTATTAAAGTCTTTTGCCTTTTTAATAAAGTCCGTTTTAACTAATGTTGAACCTAGTTCGACCACAATGGTGCTGTTTTTGGTGTTGCTACGCTTGCTTTGCACTCTGTATATGTCTGTAATATCTTTGGCATCTATGGTACTGTTTACAGCTTGGGATAACGTTACAACCATCTGTATAAGGTTTTCTTTAGATTCTTGCTGGATTTTAGGAACGTTTTTTATTTCCAGGTTACATTTTCGGGTTCCCCGTTGCAAGTCTTCGATTTTTTCTTCTAGAATTATGATGTATTCATTGTCTTTCTTCACCAGGGTTTCTAGATGATCGATCTTCTTTTTTAGGTCCTCATTTTGAGCCGAAAGAACGGCCATTGCGGTCTCAATGCTGGCATTAGTGGTTTTTATTTCCATCAGTGTTGGATATATTTTTTTGAGTTCGACTTGTTGTGGTGCAATCAGACTTGAGATCATGTTGACCATTTCTTCTTTGAAGGCATGGAAGTCATCACTGCGATATTGATGCTCATCTACCCTTCTAATGCGTTGGGATACAAAGTTAGGAGGGGTAATTTGGCCCGCAAGCTCTGAGATATCCATTTGCCCCGAAATATCAGATTCTGAGGGCGAGTTATTGCCAGTTAAGCTCATTATTTATGGACGCGTATCCTTCGCTCTTACTCGCAGGAAGAACTGAAGTGACTCCGGTCAGCTGGGAGTAATGAAGTCGTGAGAAACTTTGCCGGAAAGTTGCGTTGCAGCTGATGTCACCGGTTAGTGTAACAGGCGATCATAAACCAACGAAGTAGTATGTATTCATTCAAATGTTACGTTGGTCCTCAGTTAAAAATAGTCGTCCGCCTCAGCAGTTACCAGGAGACCATATTACAGTGTCGAAATGCTCGGATTGGATCAGTGTTCGTTCGTCCTTTACTAATGAGATATATCACAAACACTTCGGTTTTTGGGTCTATTGTTACTAATGAGGGGGCGGAGTTTGGCTGACAAATCACCGATAAGTGGGTGGAGTTGGTGTGGCTTGTTCTGCTGGAGCCACGCCTGCGCGTGTGCCGATTTGCAAATACAGTGAAAGGGGGTGTACACTGTACCTTGTTGCGGCCGTGTTGATTGAAGTACCAGGATAGTATGAGAACGATGTCACCCGTAGCTAGTCCGCTGCTTGCTTGAGTTGAAACTCCTTATATTTGATGCACTCCTATTTTTTACTTCCAATTAAACTGATTGCAATTTTAATTAAATATTATTTAGACCGACAAATACGGGTTATGAGCACGTCTGCACCGTGAGGTGATCCGGGGGAAGAGGGGTATAATACTAGAGATTGATTCTATACAATGCAAAGATATTTGTACAATCTTCAGCAGCTCCAACAATTATATTTAATGCTATCAATTTATGCGCCCCTGTCCATGTGGAGCAGGACCAGTATTGAGCCACGCATTTTTATCAGCGATATAATCTCCCAACTTGTAATAAGCTTGCTTACATAGTGTGCGTTTGATATATGTTTTAAATTTCGTCTCATTCAGTTCAAGAATACTTTGTGGAATTTTTATAGCATCTGAAACAGTACCCCATGAAAGATGAGTCTACTGTAGCGAGTCTGAAGCCTGGCTGAATGAGTTGGTCCCTATTTCTAGTACTGTAATTATGTCTATCACCTCTTTTACCAAAAAGGTGCAGATTTTTTCTGACGTACATTATGTTTTCGTAGATGTACTGACAATGTACCGTCTTGATGCCAATATCCTTAAACAGTTCCCTTAAAGAATCGCGCCTACGAAGATTATATATGGCTCTGATGGCTCATTTTTCAGAATAAATATAGACTCAATATCTGCAGCCCGTCCCCATAGCAAAATGCCATAAGACATTATACTATGAAAGTAACTAAAATAGACCAGTCTAGCGGTATTTACATCAGTAAATTAACGAATTTTTCTAATAGCATACCATAGCCGCTGAACTTAGCCTCGCCGCAAGGGATGTTAAATGGGAACCCTATTGTAGCCTTGAATCAAGCGTAATCCCCAGGAAAACCGTTTTATCTACGAATTCAAGTTTCTCTTTATTCAATATTATTTCACAATCACTACTTCTAACATTGGGTAAAGCAAATCTTTTGCATTTCGTTTTTTTTTTTTTAATTAATACTAAATTGTTTGCTGTGAACCAATTATGGACCTAAAGTAGGGCATTATTCACGTCATCTAGTTTTTGGGCCCGTCTATTTATCTTAAAAATTAGGGAAGTGTCATCAGCAAACAACAACATATTTTGAGGTTGTTTTTTCAATAAATAGGGTAGATCATTTATATACACGAGAAAGAGGAAAGGACCCAATATTGAGCCTTGTGGAACCCCCATTTTTACTATTAAACCCTGTGAATTAACACCATTTGTTGTCTATCACTCAAATATGATTTTACCAAACTAAGTGCAAGTTGACCTAATCCGTAATGCTCAAGTTTCAAAAGTAATGTGTCGTGATTTACGCAATCAAATGCTTTGGAAAGGTCACAAAATATTCCTATGGCGTCTTGAGACTCTTCCCACGCAGTAAATATGTGCTTTAATAAGGTTACACCAGCGTCAGCCGTACAACGTCCCTTGGTGAAACCATACTGTTGATCGTGTAAAATTTTGTTGGTGTTAAAATGATTGAGCATTTGATTCAGCATTACTTTTTCAAACACCTTGCTAAAAACTGGCAACATGGATACAGGTTTATAATTATTAGTATCTTTACTGTCCCCGGATTTGAAAAGAGGTATGACTTTACTGTATTTCATTAGATCAGGGAAAACTCCTTGGTCTACACACAAATTAAAAATTAAAGCTAAGTATGGGGCTATAGTCTCAAGTATGGATGTACAAACTTTGATAGACATTCCCCATAGATTTCGGTCAGTTTGATTTTTATTTGCCGAAAGCTTTAATAACTATCATAGGGTTTATGTGATTAATTTTTTTAAATTCAACCGTGCAGCCAGATATATTCGCCTTTAATAAACCAATTGAGACTTCAGGTGAGAATTAAGAGCCTCTGTAGTTTTTAATGGTATATCGGTAAAGAAATTTTCATCCCATCTATTCGAAAAGGACGACTTGGTTCGCCTTTAAGTGCACCCAAAGGTGGTGTTTTCTATAAGAAACTTTTAGCGGGCAGTAATGAGTTTTTAATCCTCTTTATAGATGTTCCAAATTCAAAAAGTGCGCTGCAATAGTAGATTGTATGACAAGGGAGCAAAATAGTATTTTTACGGCGAGGGCGCTATTTTGATTCCAGAGCGAAGCGAAGGATTCTAGAATAGAATCCCGAGCATAGCGAGGGATTCTAAAATAGAATCCTGAGCGTAGCGAGGGATTCAAAGTGCATCGCCTGAGGGAAAAATATATTTGCTCTCGAGTCATATACTCTACTTTTCATCCCCTTATATGAGAAAATAAATAAGAGACACTTTTAAGTAATGAATGAATAAGTTTAATTAAAAAAATGGCATGAATGTAAAAAAGGTCGATTACAAATTTATATTTATATCTAATACACTGGCGAAATTTTTAAAATTTTTGTCACTGTGTTTGTTTTGTTTGGGATTGATATAGTTGTGGATTTATTTATACAGGTGACATTTTTATCACTTTCAAAATAAAATGGGCATAATAGGTGAACGGAGTAGAAGCAAATGCCACACTTAGTTTTATTTTATTTTTTATTCGTAAAAAAAAAACATTTTTCGTTTGATTTTAAATTCGATTTTTTACATTTTTTGTTTTTTAATTTATCTTTCTTTGTTCTAATATGAAAAGTTTACTTGAAATTTGTAGCGTTTTTTGATGATGGATCAATTCTTTTCTAAACTGTGGAAAAAGGAAAAACAAAACTAGGTTTGCCATAAGCTTCTACTCCATTCACCGAATATACCCATTTTTTTGGAAAGTGATAAAAAAGTCATCCAGTATTTTGAGTGTTTGTAATCTCAGTATCTGGCTGGTGCTCAGGAAAAGGTTCCTTTGACGAAGAAGGGCGCGGTGACAATGGCATTAGCGAACTATCTGCAACTCTTCATTTGATATTTTCAACAATGCGGGTGCTGACCCCCGCACCGTACAGCAAACACTTACAGCTAGTAATTTATACAATTTTCGTTCGATTTCAATGAACGATTCATGTTCCAAATTCAAATCTCATTACTGCCCGCTAAAAAGTCTAGTGGAGAAAAGAGCTACTTTGCTCCCGCTAAAAGGGGAACAAAGCGACACTTTTCGAATAGAAGGGATGAAATAGTAGATTGTATCATAAGGGAGCAAAATAATATTTTTACGGCGAGGGCGCTTTTTTGAATTCAGAGCGAAGTGAGGGATTCTAGAGTAGAATCCCGAGCGTAGCGAGGGATTCTTTAATAGAATCCTGAACGTAGCGAGGGATTCAAAGTACGTCGCCCGAGCCAAAAATATATTTTGCGCCCGAGTGATACACTCTACTTTTCATCACCCACTATGAGAAAATAAAAGGCGCCTCATAATTTTAACCGACTTCAAAAAGGAGAAGGATCTCAATTCTACTGTTTTTTTTAATGTATTTACACCAATTACGCTGATATTAATGAGCCGATTGACGTGATTATTCTTTAGTTTGATGCGGAATAGTTGCCATTTGGTCCTATAAAAATTTAACATAGTTTGGCCCAGTAGTTTTCATTTTATGAACATTTTTACTTCAGTCGTATGGTCTAATTTCAACATGTAAAATAAATGCCTAACTAATATTGAAAAAATTGGAAAAATAAAAAAAAAACTGTTTTGCAAAATATAAAACCGACTTCACAAAACACAAAAACGTTAAAAATAGCTTCAGAAGTCGGTGACAAAAAAAAACTAAATGAATCAAACAAAGGTCACCGACTTCTGAAGATCTAAAGTTATTTTTCACTTTATTGTGTTTTTTATTCACTGTCACTTGAAGAAATAATTTTTCAAAACAAAACCATGAATTTCTAACAATTCATGAAAATTGACGAAAACGCGGTCTGTAGTTCGCGCGTTTTTTTTTTAATCAGCTAGCGGGCGCGATTATGGGCCGTCGAACCAGCCAGTCTTTATTCAAACAATATTTGCGTTCGATTTCTTTCGGCGCTGAACACTAAGATGTTCCAAATTCAAAAAGTGCGCCGCAAAGATAATTGCGGCGCACTTATAAAGAGGAATAAAAACTCATGACTGCCCGCTAAAAGTCTCTTATAGAAAACACCACCTTTGGGTGCACTTAAAGGCGAACCAAGTCGTCCTTTTCGAATAGGTGGGATGAAAAGATAATTGCGGCGCACTTTTTGAATTTGGAACATTTTAGTGTTCAGCGCCGAAAGAAATCGAACGCAAATATTGTTTGTATAAAGACTGGCTGGTACGACGACGGCCCAGTCGCGCCGCCGGCCGCCGCGCTGACTGAATAAAAAAAGAAATCAAATTAAAAACACGCGAACTACAGACCGCGTTTTCGTCAATTTTCATGAATTGTTAGATAATTCATGGTTTTGTTTTGAAAAATGAGTTCTTCAAGTGACAGTGAATAAAAAACACAATAAAGTGAAAAATAACTTTAGATCTTCAGAAGTCGGTGACCTTTGTTTGATTCATTTAGTTTTTTTTTGTCACCGACTTCTGAAGCTAAAGTTATTTTTAACGTGTTTTGTGAAGTCGGTTTTATTTTTTGCAAAAAAGTTTTTTTATTTTTCCATTTTTAGTTGTAATATTCTATCCAAATATTAGATATGCATTTATTTTACATGTTGAAATTAGACCACACGACTGAAGTAAAAATGTTCATAAAATGAAAACTACTAGGCCAAACTATGTTACATTTTTATTGGACCAAATGGCAACTATTCCGCATCAAACTAAAGAATAATCACGTCAATCGGCTCATAAATATCAGCGTAATCGGTGTAAATACATAAAAAAACAGTCGAATTACCTCCTCCTTTTTTAAGTCGGTTAAAATTATGAGGCGCCTTTTATTTTCTCATAGTGGGTGATGAAAAGTAGAGTGTATCACTCGGGCGCAAAATATATTTTTGGCTCGGGCGACGTACTTTGAATCCCTCGCTACGTTCAGGATTCTATTAAAGAATCCCTCGCTACCGCTCGAGATTCTACTCTAGAATCCCTCACTTCGCACTGGATTCAAAAAAGCGCCCTCGCTGTAAAAACATTATTTTGCTCCCTTATGATACAATCTACTATTACAAATTCTTGAGCTACTTCCAGATTAGAGCTTTTAGGACAACATGCTGAATCTAATGTGTAGCTAGTGTTACGTATTTTATTCCTGTTAGTCTTATTATTTATGACTTTCCAAATTGTCTTTATTTTGTTTTCTGCTGTTTTGATCTTGTTGCTAATGTCATAACATACTTGTTAAAAATTTCAGTGTTTTTAAAAGGCTTAAGACCATAAAGCTCAAATAATCTTTCCCTACTTTTTAGGGTTCCGTACCCAAAGGGTAAAAACGGAACCCTGTTACTAAGACTTCGCTGTCTGTCCGTCTGTCTGTCACCAGGCTGTATCTCATGAACCGTGACAGCTAGACAGTTGAAATTTTCACAGATGATGTATTTCTGTTGCCGCTATAACAACAATAATACTAAATATAGTCAATGGTACGGAACCCTTCGTGTGCGAGTCCGACTCGCACTTGGCCGGTTTTTCTGATATCTCTAGTTGCCCAATCACTAAATATGAATTTATGGCTACTAATTTTTGTCTTCTTTAGGTACCAAAATAATTAAATGCCTACGGTCATGCTACTACGAGCACATTCTCCGACGACCAGAGCCTCACTTTTTACACGCAGATGTCGTTTAGCCTTGTATCTAACAAGGCTAAATGGTTAAAAGTAGGAAGACCATTACATACATGGAACGAGTCACTCCAACAAGGCATAGAATATTCCAATAAAAGCAAAGAAGAATGGATTTAGCTAGCAGCAAAAAGAAAAAAATCAGCTACCCAGGAAACCTTAGCGAAACATTTACTGACAGTGGAACAAATACTACTGACGATGAAACATATACGCGAACAATAATATTTTCAACTTTAAGCCGTGTCAAAATCGAATGGAATCGCAACCACCAGAAACGAACATGATTCTCCAATGATAGAAGAGACGAATCAAACGAAGGTCAAAGCACCAATGCTCATTCCTATGGATTGTACCTGTCTTTACCACTATTCCTATATTGGCTCGAGGCTGCATAGTCGGCTGATTGTGCCCGACTGATTGTGATTGACTGGCTGCGGTTGGTCGGGCTTCCTATCCCATTCCAGAGCATGTCTTTCCTTACAAAATAGTGCCCCCTGGTGTATCCGGCTTGTCCGGGTCAGGCTTCCTCCTGGCTGGGTGTGATGCTCAATCATCAATCATCATCAATACTTTTTGTCTTCTTTTCAAAAGTTTTGTTGAATTCCGTGTGAACTATTGAAAAGAAACGATCATACAATTGATTTATATTAATATCGTCATGGCTCATAACACCTAACTGGTTCTGTAGGGAAATATTATACCTATTTAATTTGCTAGAAGTTATAGATGTAAATTTGATCTGAACTTTTTGCAATGGTGTATTACATCTAAAAGTTACAGTTTGTCCGCTATGGTCAGACAGTAGACACTTTTTTTTTAACTATTTGCTTGTGTCTTTAATACTTTGTTGTTTTTTGTATCTTTAATACTTTGCCATGTAATCTAGTCCTAGTTTAACAATAAATCTTTATTATTATTATTATTAATTTACTATTGCTTTATCTAAGTAATCACAATCGCAGAAAACATTATCTATACAAGTAGCTGAAGATGGAGTGACTCTAGTAGGTTCTTTAAAAGTGTTGGTCAAGTCAAATGACTTAAAAAGATTTAATAACCGACTGCTATTTAAACTTTCTTCTAAAATATTGATGATATTGAAATCACCACAAATAATTGTAGATTTATCACTGGCTGCAAGTTTTGCCAGTATATCTTCCATTATTGAATCAAATAAGGAAAAGTTTTGATAGTTTGGGGGTCTGTACACACACACAATTACATGCTTATCTAGCTCAACACAGGACAGTTCGACGCAATGTTCAACCGAGAGACCTACTATATCATTACGTTGCTTATATTTAAAACATTTTTTTATTAATATTGGGGAACCTCCACGAAGCATAGTTTTACGATTAAAGCAGCTACCCACCATATAGTTCTCATAATTAATAAGCTTTTGGTAATCCTATAGCCGATGTACAGTAAACCAAATAATGTCAAACTTACTATTTTCTAAAAACAATTCAATTTCTAATAATTTGGAAGAAATGCCTTGGATATTTTGGTGGAATAATTTTAAAGTTTTCTGCTGAGGCCCTTTTTTACTAACTAATTGAGTGCAAGAAGATACGTTGGTAGGATTAACAATATTGTTAATGGTACCTTCTGTTGTCTCACATTCTAGTTTAAATTTATATTTGGAGTGAGGCTGGAGACTCCCGTGCCATCCTCAGACAACAAGACCCTATCACTAATAGACCCTAATTGAGAATTCTCCACGGTGACACATGGATCGTCTTCAGTACAATGTTTGTAAACATTTATAGCACTAATGCTATATTCATTTAAAGTCACCACATTAGTATTACTACTAATAGTTGCAGTATTAATAATAGAACTAAACTTAGACATACTATTTATGTCTGTGTGAATACTATTAGCTAATAGCGGAGCTATTTTGTGTCTACAACTAATAGGTAGATACACTTTACCCCGAGTCGATCTAAGTTTATCAACAAAAGTGTTTATATCAAGATATATGAGTTAGTCACCTGCTAAAAAAATGTAAATGTTTATTTAACATGTGAATATAATTGTTTTTTCTGTTACATACATTTTCAAAGTATGGGAAAGCACACAATATTATTTTGTTACACTTTAACTTTTTTTTTTTTTTTTAATTTATTTCTCCATCTTACGACTATCTTTACAGGGTTACCTAATGCGATAGTGTACACAATAACAATATAAATTTTTTTAACTAATCACAAACAATACATTTTTGTGAACTCACTCAGAGAACAATTGAATAAGTCAACCTCTATGAGGTTGAGAGTGCGGAGTGCACGCGTCAGTGGCGCCTCCCCTAACAGATTGGTCCGCGCACGCGGCACCGCCAGCAAGCGTGGCTGCTGACGTCGCCCCACGTACCTGTCCGGAACACACAAACCTATGTTCCCTAAAATGTCCGCATCATGTATCTTCCCTCTAAGTACCTTGAATATGTACGAGGTGAGAGTGAGATCCCTCCTGACCCTCCGTTCGTTATACCCAACCATACCCAAAATAAATAAAGTTGGATACATAAGCGGATAAAAAGGGTACATACAATTTCAAATATAAATACCTCACAAACTTGTTTTGTACTTTCTCCAGCATGAACCTATATTTAGATTCATGTGGAGCCCAAATAATTGCGTTACACTCTAACTGACTTCTAACCAAAACATTATATAAAGCTATAACCGCTTTTATGTTCGTAAATTTGGGTTCCTTCTATCTGGCAGAATCTTGATACTCCGAAATTTATTTGGCATAACACACTTGGCATAATCTTCTTTAAACGAATATTTTTAAGGCATAAAAAATATTTAATATAGTTATTGTTTGGCCGAATGTTTGTATTTCCGAATTTACAATGGCATACTTTTAAGATGGCAGAATTTTATTTGGCATAATTACCTTTGGCAATGTTCAAATTTCGCACAATTTCACTTGGCATATTACGAAGATGGCAGAATTTCATTTGGAATAATTGTATTTGGCATTATTGCCATTTCTATAAAATAGCATTTTTAACCAAACATTTAAATATTGTCTTAAAAAGTAATATGATGGGCTACAAAAGTTATTGACAGAAACGAATCGCTCCAAAACCGACTTTACGTAGTCTTGTCTGCCCTACCCCTAGAGTGTAATTTAAAATCGCGTAGGCGCGGAGGGGCGAGGCGGCCTGCGAGTTGAGGAGCAGGTTGTTGTAACACTCGCCGCCGCTGCTGAGGCTGGCCGGCGAAGCCGGCCAGCAAGCCGAAGCTGCGGTGGTGAGCGTTAAACACATCTGCGACGATAAGCTCGCGTGGGACCGCCAGAGCCCCGCAGCGCCGGAGCCGTGACAGAAACCATGCCTGCTGCATGTTGCATGCTTGCTTGCATGCTGCATGCTTGCTTGCATGCTACATGCTTGCTGCATGAATGGTGTATGCTGGTGTGCATGTATTGCATGCTTGTTTGCATACTGCATGCTTGTTTGCATACTGCATGCTTGTTAGCACACTGCATGCTTGCTGCATGCAAGATGTATGCTTGTTTGCATGTTTGCCTCCTGCTTACAGGAAAATAAAAACCACATGTTCACAATCAACTGTTTTAATGAATTTTCTGTGATGTGGATGTGATGGATGAGTCATTCCATTGTTATGGATAAGAAATGTATGCTAAAAGATGATTCTAACTGTAAACTTTCTGAGATATGTTAGTTCTGCTTTTAATGACTATCGATATAAAATTTATGCCAAAAGATGATTCTGGCTGTGAACTGTCTGCGCTAAGATGGTTCTACTTTTAATTCTTATGCATATGAAATTTATGCCTAAAGATGATTCTGCCTTACAAAATTATGAGTTTTGAATGTATGATAAATGAGTGTCTGCCAAACGATTTTCTGCGAAATGAAGTTTATGCTATCCGCTGTTATGCAAAGTAATATTATGACATAAAAAGTTCTGCTATAAAGGGTGGACCCCGTAAATTTACTTACCATTCGGAGCATAAAACTTAAATTACGATAAGCTTTTTTACAGCAGCTTATGATGTGATCACAAAACGTCAGCCCCGTGTTGAATTTCACCCCTAAGTCCCTAACTTCCGTAGCCCTAGCCAATTGCACCCCGTCCAAATTATAATTATATTTAATAGGAGCCCGCGCGCGAGAGAAAGTGATTGTTACACTTTGAGGTGTTGAACTGCAAGAGGTTGTTCTTGCTCCAGGTTGCCACTATGTCTATGTCTCCCTGATGCCTCTCGCAGTCATCCACTCCACTTATCTCTAGCGATAGCTTCAGGTCATCAGCGAACAGTAAACACTTGGCGTCTTTAACAACTTCTGGCAGGTCGAATCAAGGCAATCGAAGTAAGCAGCAACAGTCTCCCCTACACTGTCCACCAACGGCACAAGACTAACCATATGGCTCAGGAGATTGCTAGTAGTGCTTTTTGCCGGTCGGAACCCATGCTGTGAGTCTGATAACTGACCGCGGACCTGTTGAAATATATTCTTATGAATAGCAGCTTCAAAAACCTTAGCCGGGGTAGACAGCACTGCGACAGGCCTGTAACCATCTACCGTCATTCCTGCGCCTCCCTTTGGCACCGGAACAACGCGGGTAATCTTCCACCTCTCGGAAAAAACAGCTCCATTCAGGCATTTATTATTATATTGCAACGGTTTGGATAGCATCATTCGACAATCCCTAAAGATGTAAGGCGGGATGCCGTCCGGCCCCGAAGATCTTTTCGGTTTAAGTTGTTGAAGCGCGCAACATACGTCCGACAGTTGCAAGAGATCAAGATGTACCCGCGCCGCTCCGTTCTCGCCGCCCACTTCCGCCATAGCTGCACTCACATCTAACTCGGCTTGCTCCGTACTATACACCGAATAAAAGCACTCAGCCAACTCCCGAGCGCATTGTTCGTCAGTCAACGGCTCGCCATTCTTTAAAATCTTTTGGGGACTTCTACTACCTTTTCTAGATTTAGCATAGTTCCAGAATGACTTTGGGTCTTCCAGCATTTGATGTTGGACACGATGCTCATACTGTTCGCGAGCACAGAGTATTAAATTTTTAACTTTGGTTCTACACAGAACAAACGCTTCGTAATCAGACCTCCCCCCACTTGTTTTGTACCGTTTATGTAAGACCGCCTTCAATTTTATGTCGCGAATTATTTCAGCAATGTACCACTCAGGTTAAATGTACCTTGAGTTTACACGACTTCGCTTTTTCTTTGGAACAGAATGACGGAATTTAAAATGGAATTCATAATATTATAAAAATAGTTTAAACTCATTTCTAAATCTAACTCATACATTGGAGCCCAATCTACAGAAGCAATTGATGAGTACAACGCGAAAAAATCGGCTTTATTAAAATTCCAGCCAACAGGTTCGTGGGTATCCGACGTTGGTGTTGATGAGCCCACGCACTGGCAATGACGCACACGCAGACTCACCGACACCTCGAGCGGCGGGTGATACGCGTCTACCGGCACTAGAGGCGCCTCCGCTGCGCGCACGCTCACACTCTCTTCCTCCGCGAATGTACTCAACACTAGATCCAGTTGTCGACCATTGCAATTAGCTACTTTGTTACTCTGAGTGAACCCACAATAAGTTTCGAAACATTGAAAATAATTTAGAATGTTAACATGACAAGAATTCAAATTGAAATCACCTATTACAATAGTGTCGTTATAAGATCGAGAACTTCAAGAACTCTGAAACATAGTCAGTGATGTCTTCCTTTTTAATCTTTGAACTATTACCAACACATATAGTAATGGTGGTACTAGGATCCCAAACAGTCTTTGTTACTGATGCCATAATCTGTTTGTATGTTGACCCTGGCATACAATTGTTTTGGGTACAATAACTCAAGTTATTACTGATTAATTTACCTAGCCCCCTACCTATACTGTCAGAGAACATAACTGAACGATTACAATCATGACTATTAGGAGAAACAAAATTATGAATCCCAGGCAGACTATCATACAACTCAGGCTGTACCACGTGTGAATAATCTAGTGTAATATTAGTTGTTTGTTGGGTCAATATGCTGTCCAGAGACAAATTCTCGACCTGGTATGGGTCCTCCATTACCTCAGGCTGGATAGTATCATGGTTGGTAACTGTCTGGCAACTACATTGACCCATTATCGACTCATTTGCTGCATAAATATGTTCCCTAATTTGGTTCTGAGAAATCTTATACCTACTAGAAAGGGAACTTAGTGAGTCCTGAAGTACCTGTATTTCAGACTGTAAATGCTGAGTATCAATTTCATAAATTTTTATACTGTCCTCTAATTTTATTTGATAATTATTTATCTTATTAACTAAATCAACACGCTCTTTCCTCAGTGGAATAAATTTGGAAAAGCGTTTCTGTTATTTCCTAACTTGATTACATTTTTTAATTATTCTGTTTAATTTTGCATATTTTTTAATCTTCCTATTGCTAACTATAAAATTCTGTTTTAATAAGGAATCTTCAGTAAGATCAATAGTTACTAAGGAGGGGGGGTTACTATTACTTTTGAATAATTCATTATTTATGAGATTTGTTTCTTTAACCTGAGTACATTCTTTTTGTTTCTGTAACTCAACTATACAATTATTGGCATGAATCAACTCATCTTCTAGGTCTCTAATTTTAAACAAAGCCTCCTCATACAAGTTACTACAATTATGGAAACCATCCGTGACCACCTTCAGTTGATCCTGTTCATCAACAACGTCCAAGTATTGCTGATGTAGGTCTACTAGCTCCCGTTTTAAGCTGGAGTTTTTGCCATTAACCTTATCGACTTCCACCTCACTCTCTTCTCTCTCCTGTAACAGTTGATGGACTTGGAGGTTGGATTCTTTGAGTTCTTGGAGGGCCGTTCTTAATTTTAGCTCCATATCCTGAGCAGTAGCCCTACGAGTCATCACAGGCATGGTTTCAGGATTGGTTTCTGAAAATTAGAAGTAAAGAAACGGTGTGAACTAATAGAACAGACAAATAAAGGGAAGTTAGCGATGAAAGGGAAAGAATAAAGTTAAAGTTATGAAATGAAACTATGTAGGCTGCTATATTAGCTTTAAAATATTTTCTAATTCAATGTAACTAATTGAATAAATATTCAGTTTCAATGGTTCTATTTTCTTAGGGATTTACTTTTTCTTAAGTGGGTATGTTGCATAAAAAAGTAATAACTAATAAGATATTAATGCAAGACAATAATGCAAAATAAATTATCTTAAATGATATTGTCTTATCCTTTGCACTGAAAGATTGATTTGAATAAAAAAATCAGAGTTGTAGAATTACTCAGTTTTGTTGTTTGACCAGTTGTCAACAAAGAGATTTAGAACCAGTACAGAGTAATAAACCAGCTAGAAATTATACCAGAAATGGGCATGAATGTTTTATAGACCTAAAGAAACGTTTGTGTGCTGTTATTAAATGAAAAGTAAACAATACTTCCCCTGAATTATCCGTTTTTATCCGTAGTTATAACGTCAGCTGTTTTTTTTTAGGTTATCGGTACCGTTGTAGTGCCGAAAACTTCATTAATTATCAGGATAACAATTTTCCTGAGTATTTACGCATTTATGATACGTATGAACAAACAATTACACCTTAATTTATCATAATTACATTTAATTTAAAATACGGAACAAAAACTTTACATGTCACTCGGGCAGTGTTGCCACGTTTATTACAATATTTAATATGCCTTTTCTTTTCGATTATTCCTGTAAAACATATAATAACTATGTCAGAGCCTTCAATGGGTTAAGACATACTTAACAGTTACTCAACATACACTACAACAACAAGAATGTTACAAAAGATTACTTTATCATAATCCCATAATAACTCAGACCAAACTTCTAGTGTGTTCATTCCATCGAATTTCATCTGAATTGAATAATCACTATAATTAAGAATCAAACGAACTTACCTGGTGAAGTTTGATTCCAATTATGCGAGGGTCTCAACCGAAGACGATTACTTATTTACTTGCAGCAGTACATGAGATGGTGCTTTCTTCATCACACGTTTAGATCCTAAACACTAAAAAATAGGATTAAAGGACATATTTTTTATTACAATTTCCTGTTTCACCACTGGCAACACCGTACGCCCTTGAATCATTATTTCAGAGTAGATTTTTGTGTTATAACATTGCCTTTTGGCCATTGGGTTGAGGGGGGACAGGGCAGTAATCGTTTTCGGTTGAGACCCTCGCATAATTGGAATCAAACTTCACCAGGTAAGTTCGTTTGATTCTTAATTATACTTCGGGTCTCAACCGAAGACGATTACTTATTTACTTGCAGATGTTTAGAGCATTGCAATATTGTAGAGGAAAAAGAAAAAAATAATAAAAAGCTGTTTAGTGTATTAACTAGCCTTAACATGTTAATTATACAAATGCAATTAATCTTCCACATTATGAGCCGATATAATTGACAAAAGTGGTGTCATTCGAGTCTACCGCATCTCTAAAATAATACCTAAGAACGATGTTTGAGCAATTGCTCCAGCCCGCGGCCTTACGAACCACCTCCAGGCTGACCCCAGATTTGTGTGCGCAGATGTAAATGCCGAGCGAGTACTATGAGCACCGATTATGGAAATTTACATTCCTGACTTGCAAACCTTTTTTACCCAATGTGCTAATGTTTGAGGGCCTGCTTTTTTATGAGGTTTGCGTACACCGATAAAAATATTTCCTTCAGCGTAGTCATTTCGCAAAGATCTAGTTTTGTGTAGGTAGGTTTCTATAGCGAATGCTGGACAAATACTGGGGTTTTTACGAATGTACGGTAGTTTGTTAAGTGGTTGGTATGTCCCGGGCCTCGATGTTTTGATTAAATCATTTATTTTAATTACAATCTCATTTTCTTGTATTGATATATTTTTCAACTTTATAACACTGGTGGTCTGCATTCTTTGGGCAGAAGCGATAGCCAATAATGTACAAGTCTTATGTGACAAATTAATTATTATTGTAAGGGCATAAATCGGAAAGGTATTTCAGTACTACGTTTGTATCCCATGTTGAATTGTATTTTGGTTTTGGGAGAGTAAGTTTATAGACACCTTTAAGGAAGCGGCTGAGCAGACCTATGCGTATTTAAACTATCGTAGCTAGACCCCTCCTCAATATATATATATTTAATGATATAATTTGGACACTCTTTATAATAAAGCCACCAAGATTTATCGAACTATTGAACTGCCTTAAGGGTTATATTTGCAAAGTTTTTGACTTTCGTAGTTAGACAGAAAGGGGTAAAGCATAAAAGAAATTGTTACACCAAAAAACAGTAAATGCATCAATAACTTCGGAATACGGATCTAGTTTCCATGATGCATTTCTACTACATTTGTATTTTTGAGCGCTCGCGAAAAAGTCAAACTCATGTTTTCCGAACAATTGACTTATATCTGAAAAAACACAATCTGGGATTTCCCACTCTGTATTTTTATTAATCTGCCGAGATTCTCCATCTGCTATTACGTTGTCGCTAGATTTGATATACGATGCGAATACAAATATATTTCTAGCTTCACACCACTGCTAGATCTTTCGAGTTATGTCATTTAAATGCTAAACACCACCCATGCTGTTTATATAACATATAGCAGTGGTGTTATCAATCCTTAACAAAGTTGAGATTTTTTAAGCCTTTAGTAATCCTAAGCCATAAAATGCGGCCGTAACCTCAAGTGTGTTTATATGTAAGGACAATTCTATCTCTGACCAATTTCCATTCCCACTGTGACCACTGCATGTTGCACCCCAGCCGGTGTTCAAAGTACCTTATAGTGCCTTGATTTTTGGACATCAACTCGGTAACTTATTCGATATTTCATGCTTGAGGTATAAAACCTAACCATTCTAACACTGAGGCTGTAGTTTTAACATTTAACAAACACTCGTCATACGAGCTACTTATACATAAAAAATCATCGAGGTAGTTTACTGATTTTAATACTACTAATGCGTAAATATTTCAGAACGGGTTTGAGTAATTTTGTGAAAACAAATGGTGTAGTGCAAAGGCCGAACGAAAGAACATTTAATTCATATAACTGAGACTTCCATCTAAACCGTAATTTTTCCCGGTCATCATCATTTATGAAAATTAAAAAATAAGCATCCTTAATGTCTATTGTTGCCATAAAGTAGTAACGATTTAACAATTTTAATGCAGTGCGATAGTCCTCCATCTTAAAATTTTCAATCTCAACAGATATAATTAGTTCTTTTAAATTTAAAATAAACCTATGGGTTCCGTTCGACTTGGGCACTGTAAATATTGGTGAAATAAATTGTCCTTGGCAAGATGTACATGTTTAAATAAATCGCGAACCTATAAAGTCTGACATAAATTTGTCAATGATTTGACTTTGTGACTAAGAATTACATGCATTGTTAAGGGGCTCAGCAATTTGTATAGGTTCTTCACTGAAAGGAATTTTATATCCCTGAACCCATTGTAAAATAGTGTCATCTTCAGTGAGCTCGCACTATTTATCATAAAAGTTTGATAAACGGCCAGCAATAAGTCTAATATCGCCTTCTCGCCTGATACCGCGCGCTGTTGGCGTGACGACGTCACTGGGTTGCTTCCAGACGTGTTGGCCCCTCGACGGTCTGCGTGGTGCGCGGCTCGACCGCTGGTTATATATTATTATGTAGCGGCGCCCCCCTCGAGTTTAAAGCACCCCGAGATTGTGTAACGGTCGATGTCCAATACATAGGCCGTTGACTTTTTAGGGTTCCGTACCCAAAGGGTAAAAACGGAACCCTATTACTAAGACTTCGCTGTCTGACTGTCCGTCTGTCCGTCTGTCTGTCACCAGGCTGTATCTCATGAAACCGTGACAGCTAGACAGTTGAAATTTTCACAAATGATGTATTTCTGTAGCCGCTATAACAACAAATACTAAATATAGTCAATGGTACGGAACCCTTCGGGTGCGAGTCCGACTCGCACTTGGCCGGTTTTTTAATTTAGTTTCTGAACCAGTCTTAGTTATAGCTTTTGACAACTTACTATGCTCAGCTAAGTCGGAACCGAATAGCTGTTCATCTATGTTTGTGTTTCTGACAGTATCTTTGATATTTTAATTTAAAGTACTTAAAGCCGCATATTATAGTCGTGTTTGAGACTCTTTATAGTGACTATCGCATATGAGTGTACCGGGATCACTCAACGATTTTATTAGTCAATTCAAAACACGTCCTATTACGGAGAGACCACAACCAAGCTGATTTTGTTTATTTTTGACAGAAAAAGTCTTTTTTAATGTCTAACTCCAAAAGGGCTGCCTTGATTTCTAAATTCAGTTTTGAAGCTCTCATAGTTGGACAGTGTTCTGCTGGTAAATAAAATTTAATTAACTCCACCTGTGTATCTTTGGACAAACCGTTTGGCATAATATGGCTTTTACTAAAAGGCAGTGCGGGAAAAGGGCGGCTATAGCTATGAACTAAGTTGGAGATATCAAACTAGTTTATGCTTTGCGCTTCACCGTGTTTTAGTCGACATGTTTTACGTGCACCCTTTATTTTTATGGAAATATTAGTTCCAAATAAATTTGACAGCTCTAAATTACGTCCATCCCTTTCTTGTTTTATTAGCGAGAAAAAGATAGCAATAGCCTAAATAAAGTTTAGTTTGTGCACAACAGAATGACACCATTGTGTAACTTGCTTAAAATATAGCGAAGTATACTTGATTTCGACATGATTTTCATGGAGTACGTTGCCTCAACACTAATAGTGGAGTAGGTACCTCAATCCTCAACACGATTTACGTGGAGCAAAGTTATCCTCAACACTCTTTGTGAAGTGGGTACCTAAATCCTTGACACGATTTACGTGGAGCAAAGTTATCCTCAACACTCATAGTGGAGTAGGTACCTAAATCCTCAACACGATTTACGTGGAGCAAAGTTATCCTCAACACTCATAGTGGAGTAGGTACCTAAATCCTCAACACGATTTACGTCGAGCAAAGTTATCCTCAACACTAATAGTGGAGTAGGTACCTAAATCCTCAACACGATTTACGTGGAGCAAAGTTATCCTCAACACTCATAGTGGAGTAGGTACCTAAATCCTCAACACGATTTACGTGGAGCAAAGTTATACTCTACACTAATAGTGGAGTAGGTACCTAAATCCTCAACACGATTTACGTGGAGCAAAATTATCCTCAACACTCATAGTGTAGTAGGTACCTAAATCCCCAACAGGATTTACGTGGGGCAAAGTTATACTCTACACTAATATTGCAGTAGGTACCTCATTCTTCAACACGATTTACGTGGAGCAAAGTTATCCTCAACACTCATAGTGGAGTAGGTACCTAAATCCTCAACATGATTTATGTGGAGCAAAGTTATCCTCTACACTCATAGTGGAGTATGGTGCATAGATCCTCAACACGATTCACGTGGAGCAAAGTTATCCTGAACACACATAGTGGAGTATGGTGCATAGATCCTCAACACGATTCACGTGGAGCCAACTTATAGTGCAGTAAGTACTTATATCCTCAACACGGTTTACGTGGAGTAAGTATTCTCAACACGACTTTCGTGTTATAAAGTTTTCCACAACACTTATAGTGGAGTCTAATCTCGACACGATTTTTCGTGTATATTAATAGTTTTAAAGTGCGTTTGTGTCTATCATCGCGCTGTACAGTTCGACATTTGTTTACCGTAAGTAATAAGATACTTCTGATTCATAACAACAAGTTTTTTACATTACATATTGTTTGTATTCGCAAATGTTTTATATAGGCGCCATAGTCTGCACAAAACACCTAATCTTAATGTATAATGCTTTTAGAATAAGATCTGAATGTCATTTATCTGTTGTGTTTATGTTAAAATAAAGAAATTTTTAAATCAAAAATCAATAGTGGACAATAAGTCCAATATTACCACGGAATAAAAGATCAAAACGCGATAACAATCTCGTCAACACAAGTTTTATTTTGCATAGTTTACGTAGGTTACGTATGGTACGTTTTACATTATTACGCTATGAAACATTTCGAATAGCCAACAAACACTCCTTAGAAATTTTAATGATTTTGAAGACCGCGAGTGAATGAGGGTAGGTCGTTAAAATTTTAATCGATATTTTTCTTGTACATAAACAATATAATTACAGTATTTTAAATTATGATAAGTAAAACTATATTAAATTACCTGGTATACTGTTCATATCCGTGGATATCATAATATCGGTTGTACGACCTATCAATTTCCACCGACTCCGACGCTGACGAAGACAAAGGCCGTCGTATTTAGAGTCTAGTTTTCTCACTCTTCGCACTTTCTTTTGACCTTGAACCCTTTCTTTTTCCCATTTCAAACACGCGCAGTGAAACTTCGTGTGAATCCGTTAACACAAAAACACGTAATGATTCAAGGGCGTACGGTGTTGCCAGTGGTGAAACAGGAAATTGTAATAAAAAATATGTCCTTTAATCCTATTTTTTAGTGTTTAGGATCTAAACGTGTGATGAAGATAGCACCATCTCATGTACTGCTGCAAGTAAATAAGTAATCGTCTTCGGGTGAGACCCGAAGTATAACTACATAGTATAAAACAAAGTCACTTCTCGCTATCTGTCTGTCCCTATGTATGCTCAGATCTTAAAGATCTGAGCATACATAGGGACAGACAGGCAGCAGTTTTAAATCTACGCAACGGATTTTGATGCGAGTTTTTCTAAAGAGTAGAGTAATTCAAGAGAAAGGTTTATATGTATATAACATGCAAACAAAGTAGAGAAACACTGATAATTATACAGATCGGACTAACTTACCTAGTGACGTCCGATCCTTAATTATGTGAAGTAATCTCGTCCTCATTTAGTACTTGTAGTTTGCACCTCTTGCTAACTCGCTATCATATTTTTTAAAGATGAATCGATTTTATCAAAACGAAAATGTTATCTGTGGTCCGGTCTTGGCGCGCTCGTTCTTGACATCTGTCAACTCATTCTTTCAAAGCATTATGATTGGGACTTCGAGAAGATAACCGATACGGTTATCTATCGTAGTCCCGATACATTAGTCAACACAACTTTTAAAAAGGGGTGTATATAAGACACTTTAAAACACATATAAGTAGGCTGATCTTCTGGGAAGGGTTGGGATACAATGAGGACGAGATTACTTCACATAATTAAGGATCGGACGTCACTAGGTAAGTTAGTCCGATCTATATAATTATGCTCCGTAATCTCGTCCTCATTTAGGACTTGTAGATGTTCAAAGAAGTTGTGTTGGTAATTTTTTTTTTTTTTTTGCCTAATCTTGCGATCAGTCGAAAGACTATGAGGAGATGTGTTGTAGGATCAGTGGCGATCAGAGTTAATTCCCCATTAGGAATTTCTCTATAATTAGGTATGGCCATCCAGTATATGCCGTCGTTTCAGTCTTCGCATTGCCTCTGGAATTGTTAGTTGTAGGGCTAGTTGGTTTGGGTGACCCTTCAACCTAGTTTTGTACTTGAGATTGGTGTTGTTAATTTCCTCTATCACTGTGTTCATATGTAGGTTGTTGTGGATTTCAGGAATTTTTAGAAACCACGGAGCGTTGGATATATGCTTGAGGATGTAGTTTTGACATCTTTGCATTATGCTAATACTGGAGTCACAAGCTGAACCCCATAATTGAACTCCATATAGGTCCATATTGGCTTTAAAATTGTCTTGTAAATTAAGAGTTTATTGTCGAGAGATAATTTGGAGTTCCGTCCAAGCATCCAATACAATCGTTTGTATTTGAGGTTTATTTCATCTCTTTTAGTCTGTATGTGTTTTCTCCACGTAAGGCGACGGTCCAAGTGCATACCCAAGTATTTTGCGTGGTTGTTTTGGGTCAGAATGTGTCAGTGTTGGTAATATAATCAACATCTTTTAATCATTGAACAATGCAACCTAACATAGGTACTATTCTGAGTATTGTTACTTATGTACCATTTACACATTTATTTAAATAAAAGGTAACATAACATAAATCTTCTCTAACACTAGTATCAACCAGTGTCATATTAATCTTTTAAAGAGCTTAATTACTTTAATCAGACAGTTACCATTGACATTAAATTTAATCAACCAACAATAACAAGCAGTGTGTGTCTATAGTTTATAGACTAGAACACACTGCTTGTGCAAAAGCATTAGAATCACTAACTGTATGTAGCTGCTTTTCTTATAACTTCCAATATTAATACCTACTTCAGAGACTTTTAATGCAGAAGCGTGCCTTGTGCTGTGTGATGTGAATTTGGGAGTATTTATTATTGAGTATTTATTTAGTTAGAATTTGTTTTATCCACCTACTAATAGTTGCAGTAGTGGCGGCCTGATATGGTTTTCTTATACTTAGTTATAATTAGTTATTTACAATCTTGTCTTATATTTTTTCTTAATATCTAGATAGAACAAAAGGGTAGTAGCAGGACACACAGACAAATTCTCCTTAAAAAACGGTAGTATCAAATTGGGTTGATATCTACCAGGTTCAGCGGTTTTAATCATTTTTGGTATTTTTATATTAGTAATTATCCTGATTATAAGAAACATTATCAGTATACTTATGAGAGAGAGAGGTTTGAATTCTGTGTGCAGTCACAAGGGCTAATAAGGTAACTAACTTTTTGGTAATTAGTTCTAAACTAAGCGTTTCATTAGGAAATAGTTCAAATTAGACAAATAATTCAAAACAATACTGAGATCCCATACTACTTCATATTTGGGGTTCTTAGGTCTTAACCTAAATATTTCCCTGAAGAACCTTGACAATCGGTCATCTGTGGCAATGTGGGGGGCCCTAGAACTAGAGAAATAGCTAACATATTGGTATTGAGTGATCTGTTATAGTTCCTCATTAAAATTTTAGTCAGTCTTCAGCCTTCGCCTAGACTTAGTTCCCATTGTGATATTTTTCACAATGGGAACTAAGTCTAGGAGAAGGTCAATATCTTGGTTCTGACAATAGAAAATCCCCTGATTCAGAGCAGTCTCATATCGCTTTTATGATGGGGTTCCATTAAATAAGGGAAACCATGGTTGTGAGGGCCACCAAGGTACTACAACAATGCCTGTTGCCCCTTCCCTTTTTAGTTTCTATAACATCTTACTAATAAGTGCAAATGGTGGGAATGTATAAAAGAAATCACCATACCATTTTAACAGTGCATGATATATAATTCTGACAATTAGTGTTAAACTTGTTTGCAAATAGTTCAATCTGAGGATAAACAATAATAGTATTGTAGGCTACATCACATAACTTCCATTAAATTTCTGTTTGGATGCCTAGATTCTAGATCTGCCCAACAATGCACATGCTAGACACTATGCACATACAATACACCTAAGTGTAGGAGTTTATTAATTTCCATAAAATTAGATTGCTTTCTTTCTGACTGAAGTTATTGTTTTTAGGAATGGAAGTTAGAACTGGAATTTCATAAAAGTGTAAGTAGTTTATAATCCTTGATCCAATCATTGTATTCTCGAGGAGCTCGTGGCTAAATAATAACAGCCGCTCGGGTCGATCGTTAGGTTAAGCCGTGCTTGCCTAGGTTGGTCTGTGGATGGGTGACCGGCCATCCAGCCGGGACCGTTGGTCCCGGCTGTAATTTGTAGATCTTTGACAGTCGTTAGGTAGTCAGAGGCCCAATAAGTCTGACAACCAGTCTTACCAAGGGGTATCGTATTACCCGGTACTAACTGGGTTGTGGAGGTCAGATAGGCAGTCGCTCCATGTAAAATACTGGTATTCAGCTGCATCCGGTAAAACTGGAAGCCGACCCCAATATAGTTGGGAAAAGGCTAGGCAGATGATGATCCAATCATTGTATTGTTGGATACGTGGTAAGATTATTCCAGACTTCAGTGAAATACTGCAATCTACCAGTGAGCTAGACGCATTCCTGTCCCCGACGTCGCGGCTGGCGCCTCTGTGGTGAGTGCCTCGGGCGTGTTGCTAGTTTCACCTGGTTGTTCAGCACTGCGATGGAGGTCTTGCAGGTGTGTTCTTCAATTCTTGTCCTGACATTTTTTTTTTTTTTTCATTAAACTTGTCCTGTAGGTTATCCCCAAACAAGTACTCAGATATTGGAGTCTGCCCCATTAGCTCCTTCATTTCCTTATTGAGGCCAGGCAGGATTAGGGAGCGTCTGGTGATGCAGTTGCATGATAAATGTGACAAAGTAGTCTGGCTGCATCACTTAAAAGAGTTAAAATTTGATCACTACTCTCTCGGTTGGTGATTAGATTGTTTAACACTTTGTCTATTGATGGATTGGCAGCAGCCGAGGTGATCTGCTGCCTCCTGATTCGTTGGTCCATTTTCACTCCACCATCCTCAGTGCGGCTGCCACTTATTCATTTAGTTTTGGCGGGTGCAACAAGCTGCCGTTACATTTATTGCTGACCACCGCCCACTTGCTGGTCGCGGTGAAGTTCTATAGGTGTCTTTGTGAGCTACGCCCCCTCATCTCAGCCTCTTTCTGATTTCGGCCAGTGGGTCGTCTAAGAGGCGGATATTAATATTCAATAAAATTAGCATAAATATTTTTTAAAATAATTTGAAATTAAATGTTAATCAAATTATTTTTTTTTTTTTTATTATTTTATATTTCCTTCATTAGGTAATTTGGACAAGTGTCTGTACTCAGAAGTGGCAATTATGGGGAATAGCTGTCGCAATGAGTCAGGCTGCGTCGGGTTTTATAGCGTGTCTCACAACTTCGGTCGCAATAACCACGGCTTCCCGTCGTGTTCGACTGGAGCGGGCTTCATACTCTTCTACAAAAAATAATTAAAGTTGGGCCTCTGCCTGGTCGAGTTTAAATCCACGGCTAACCTCTCGTGATAGCTCAAGGGATGCAGTAGGGACGAGATTATGAACAACTGAATGTGTACATCATCGGCTGACCTCTCGTGAAAGCTCTTGTGATGTCGTTCTATTGTAGGATGGATTAGATCATCGGCTAACCTCTCGTGGAAGCTCTAGTGATGTCTTACTAATTATTGGTTGGTGTTCTCATGGTTAACCTCTCGTGAAAACTCTAGAGGCATGTGCGAACAACTGAACGTGTACACCATCGGCTGACCTCTCGTGAAAGCTCTTGTGATGTCGTTCTATTGTTGGATTGGCTAAGATCATCGGCTAACCTCTCGTGAAAGCTTTAATGATGTCTTATAGGTTGGCACAATTGGTGTTCTTATAGTTAACCTCTCGTGAAAACCCTAGAGACATGTGCATCTTAGGCCAGGGTACCAGGTACTTAGAGGAAAAGACGAGTGAATAGGTACATAAACAAAAAAGCTTACCAGTTTCGATGATGACTCCGTTTTCGCTTATTCGACCGATTTTCTAGTTCCCGCAGACGTTCGTTGAGTTCTCTCATCTCTTCGTCTCGTTTTCTTCGATGTTTTTCCATCTCGGTTTGGTAATTACCAAATTTTCGGAACTTTATTAACGGAAACGTGACATGCGCGCTTCACAAAAAAGTACAATGAGTTGACAGATGTCAAGAACGAGCGCGCCAAAACCGGACCACAGATAACATTTTCGTTTTGATGAAATCGATTCATCTTTAAAAAATGTGATAGCGAGTTAGCAAGAAGTGCAAACTACAAGTACTAAATGAGGACGAGATTACGGAGCATAATTTTAAAGGTGTCTAATGTAATGTCAAAAATAAACACATTTTATTGCGCTTACATTGCAAACGCTGGCTGAACCCTTCTAGATAGATCAAAATAATGTACTACAGTATTGTAAACCTTAATAAGGTCTACAAAAAAAATTGCAATAGTATATGTCTATCTCTTTGGGATAATCCACAATAACCATTTTTTATCCTTTAATTTTTACGAGAAATAATGGCTTATTAGCAATACAGCATTCATCCTTATCCAATTCAGTACTTTAAATACATTGTGCATTTAACATAGATCAATATGGTCCTTCACAATATATCATTTTAATGAATAATTTAGATAATTATTATTACAGAATTCCAGTCCACCCAGGGCGGGAAACTCATTTAATGATTTTACCACCCAAAAGAAAAGGGTACCCGTATTACAAAACTAAGCGTACTTCTTTTTAACATTGGAAATGTTTTTTCGATCGCTTCAGTATAGCCCCTATTTTCGCTCAGAGGGTGGCATCGCCTTGGTGTCGTGAGTTTTAGGGCTATATTAATGTTGGAAGTCTCAAAAGACGCGTATTATAAATACTATAATGTATTCTCAAAAAAAAAATCGAAAAGTACTAAACTTTTTTTGAAAATCGCAAAATTGTGAAAAATTCGATCAATTTTTTAGGATCTTTTGGCATAAAATCAACTGTATCTCAAAAACTAAATGTGATATCGAAAAAATGAAAAAAAGAACCCTGGGAGTATTGAGTTAGGCTACATAAAAAAAAAACGATCTCTGTATCACTAATAATCTAGGCAGAAAGGTGCCCTTTGTGTGGCGTAATTTCGGGAAGCTGCGCTCCTTAGATGCGCTTTGCGTCGCTTTTTTCTTATGGAACTGGGAGTGTTTAAGATTCGATCTCAAAATGTATTTATATTTTATTTGTAATGATGTTAAATTAAATTATTATTTTTTAATTATTTTTGTGGGAACAAAAGGCAACAAAAGGCAGTAGACCGGGAGTGCTGGAAAAAGGGTAGAGAGGCCTTTGTCCTGCAGTGGGACAAAACAGGCTCCTAACTTACCGATACTAGTTATTTATGCAACTGTTGGTTTATCATCATCATGATAATTGTAATTATTTTTATTGTTTTTATTTTAATGGTCCAAATAAGAATAAAAATATTTTTTAAATTTTATTTAACATGAATTTAACAGATTTTTTTTCTTTTGACAAATCGAAATGTTTAGACTTACAGTATTTTATATTTCTTTAGAACATATTATTTTATGGCTTTGGACAAATTTAAATTGAGTTGGCATGAAAATAAAATCACACAATCAATAATAGTTCACAGCGCTGTCTAGACGAGGACTATATTGACTGTTTTTTTTTCATTTGTTACAAGATAAATAAATAAATAAATATTGCTGGACATTACACACAGCGCCATCTAGTGCCACACTAAGCAACGAGGCTTGTGTCGTGGACACCAGATAGTTGATATACTACACATATACTTTTTGTTTGTAAATACATACTTATTATACATTAAATCATATTATTCATTATTATACATCATTTAGCTCCCCCAGGCTCTTTAACCTGTATGTCAACCGGCTGATATGTGAGCTCAGCAACACCCAAGTAGGTTGCTCCATTGACGGACAATGTATAAATAATATTAGTTACGCGGACGATATGGTGTTGCTGAGCCCATCAATCAGTGCGTTAAGAAGGCTTCTCCGAATCTGTGAAGACTATGCGGTGACTCATGGTCTCAGGTACAACTCAACCAAAAGCGAGCTAGTGTTTAGGGCGCAGAACTTAATTTATGACTGTGTTCCATCAGTAACCTTGAGCGGAGTTCCGCTGAAAAGAGTCACTCGGTTTAAGTACTTGGGGCACTGGGTCACCGATAGGCTGTCGGATGATGCCGATTTAGAGAGGGAACGTAGAGCGCTGGCAGTCAGGTGTAACATGCTGGCCCGCAGGTTCGCACGGTGTACGAAAGAGGTTAAAGTAACATTGTTCAGGGCATACTGCCAGTCGCTGTACACGTGCGCCCTGTGGGTCAGTTATACACAGGGCTCGTACAGTGCTCTACGAGTCCAACATAATAACGCGTTCCGGGTATTGCTGGGGTTGCCGCGCTTCTGTAGCGCGTCTGGGATGTTCGCGGACGCACGCGTTCCGGATTTCGGCTCGCTACTGCGTCAGCGAATCGCATCACTGATGCGTCGGGTGCGCGACAGCCCCAACAGCCTCGTGGCTACTGTAGCCGGCAGGATGGATGGCCTGATAATGTGTCGCTGGGTGTCGGCACACAGACCGTCATCCAGATATGTATTATAGTTGTTTTAGTTTTAGTTTTTTGTTTTAGTTAGTAAGTGCCAAGTTTGTTTTTTGTGTTTTTTTAATTTATTAAGTATGGATCTATGGTCTGAGAATAAAGATATTATTATTATTATTATTATTAAACATCCAGGACTCGGAAACAGATGTCCATGCTCATCACACAAACATTTGCTCCGACCGGGATTCGAACCGGGGACCCCAAGAACGTAAGGCAGCCTCACTACCGCTGCGCCATTCGGGTCGTCCGACACCTATAACTTAGTAAAGAATAAAAACTTATACCTACACGTGGAGTAGAAAGTTCCTTCAAGTAAATCCATCTGCAATTTAGAAAAATAACATTGTAGCTAAAGTGACTATAAAAAAACCGGCCAAGTGCGAGTCGGACTCGCGCACAAAGGGTTCCGTACCATTATCTATACATTAGACAAAACGGCAAAAATAAATAAATAAATATTGCTGGACATTACACACAGCGCCATCTAATGCCACACTAAGCAACGAGGCTTGTGTCGTGGACACCAGATAGTTGATATACTACATAGATACTTTTTGTTTGTAAATACATACTTATTATACATATAAACATCCATGACTCGGAAACAAATGTCCATGCTCATCACACAAACATTTGCTCCGACCGGGATTCGAACCCGGGACCCTAAGAACGTAAAGCAGCCTCACTACCGCTGCGTCAATCAGGTCGTCAAAAAATCACGTTTGTTGTATGGGAGCCCCCCTTAAATATTAATTTTATTCTGTTTTTAGTATTTGTTGTTATAGCGGCAACAGAAATACATCATCTGTGAAAATTTCAACTGTCTAGCTGTCACGGTTCATGAGATACAGCCTGGTGACAGACAGATGGACAGACGGACAGACAGCGAAGTCTTAGTAATAGGGTTCCGTTTTTACCCTTTGGGTACGGAACCCTAAAAAGAAGCAAGCAATGAAAGTGGTGCAAGACAATAATTGTTGCTCTCTGAATAGATCCCGACGCAGTAGATACTCACAAATTTCATAATAATTGTTTAGTTCCCGAAAGGATAGTAAGTCGTCATAAACTAAATAGTACTTGTTAGATGCGTATTGTCCTTATAGACACGAAAACATCTATTTCAGACAAAACGAACCACACGATCCTAGTGAAATTGTTAGCCTGTGTTTTTTACGCAAAGTTACCCAGACATTACTGAATTTCATCAACTATGATTTAATACCTAATTTTGGTGCAAAAGTTTGTTTCTGGTTTTTTTAATAATCTAAAATGTTGACAAGCAAGAGATACGTATTCAGGTACATAAAATGTGAGAGAAATTTATTTATTCCTGAAGGCTTCTAAAATATTGTTGACACCAGAATTGGTACGACACCAAAATTGATATCTGACACCAAAATTAGAAATATTGACACCAGAATTTATTTCTGCCGCCATAATTAGAAAGTCTTGACGCCAAGTTTTTTACTGAACCAAATTATAAATAAAATAACAATAAAAATCGTATTAATAGTAAATAAATAGGTAAATGTTTTAATAACAAATAAAATAATGAGATCAATAAAAAAATAACAATCAACAAATACAACTTTTTAATTTAAATGAATTGCAATCACCTCCTCTAACCTCTATCATCATCATTATTTTTATTTTTTATAAGTAATTTTTCAACATGTTTAGTTTTTTAAATTAATAATCAACAAATAAACTTTCCGGGGATGGAACCGGATCTTGCGGAAAACCAGTTCGGTTTCCGAAAGGGGTGGATGCCATCATGCGAGTGAGAGCCCTCATGACGGGGGATGCGGTGTCCCGGGTTGGGGTTGTCTTGGCGGTGTTTCTTGACATCGCCAACGCCATCAACACCATGCCCTGGAGCTGCATTAGGGAGGCACTCCGGTATCACCAGGTGTCGACCTTCCTCCGTCGTGTAGTCGGGGACTACTTGACGGACAAGGCCGTCATCTACCCCGGTCGCAACGGAAAGTGGAACAGGCGAGAGATGTCGTGCGGTGTTCCGCTGGGATCGGTTCAAGGGCCGCCCCTGTGGAACATCGGTTACGACTGTTTGCGATAGTCGTTGAGAGGATCCGGCAATTGGGTCTCGAGGTGGTATTGCATAAGTCCGAGGCCATCATGTGCTTTCATGGGCCTCGGAATGGGCCTCGGAATGTGCCACGGTCGGGATCCCTACTGACGGTAGGAGGGGTTTCCATGGGCGTCGAGTCGACGTTGAAGTACCTAGGACTCGTCCTCGACAGTTGGTGGAACTTCGTGAAACATTTCCGACGTTTAGCTCCTAAACTGGAACGGGCCAGGGCTGCCTTCAGGCGGCTCTTGCCCAACCTGGGGGCCCAAACACCTCCTGCCGGAGGCTCTACGCGAGGGTCGTGCTGTCTATGGCCCTTATCGGTGCCCCAGTGTGGGCGCGTTTCTTGAGGCGGCGAGCCGCCTATTATCTGAATGCGGCCCAAAAGGTGGTAGCCGTAAGGCTAGTCTGTGATTACCGCACGATGCGCCATGGGATCTGGAGGCGATAGTCCTCGCGCGCCCACACGTATGGCGCGCGGAGGCTCTACGCCGGGTGGACACTCCGCTGCCGCGGCAAATCGCCGCTCAGCGGACAAACCTCCGGCATGATCTCATAGCGACATGGAGAGAGCGACTGTCGCAACCCCGTGGGAGTTTAAGGCATCCCACAATAGTGGCGATAAGTCCTCTCTTTGAGTTGTGGCTTGAGAGGCGCCACAGCACCCTCACCTTCCGCCTGACGCAGGTCCTCACCGGACACGGTTGTTTCGGGAGGTTACTGCACCGATTCAGGTGCAAGGAAACGCCCAGGTGTTACCATTGCGAGGATCGACCGGAGAACGCTGTGCAGGTTTTCCCCGCTTGGGCGGAACACCGCCATGTCTCCGTATTGGCGATCGGCGGCGGTGACCTCTCGCCCCAGCCCTGGTTCAATCCATGGTCCGGAGCGAAACTGACGGCGCGTTCGAGTTCCACGCGCGCCTCAAAGAGATGTCAGCTAAAAGGAGGGGGTCCGCAAGGGCCCATGCCTGCTGGGGCTGCGGAACTCTTCAAAAGAGATATCGCGGCCCTGGAACACAAAGGGCTAAGAAGGAACATGGATGGGTTTTAGTCAGTAAAAGTCTACCTTCCGCTCCACCCAGAGTGGGAGCTCATTTGATGATTTCGCAAACAAAAAAATTGTGTTTGTCTTTGAGGTACGTAACTCTAAAAACTAAGTTTGGTGTAACTAAGCAATTTTGGTGATTGGTAAAATACCACCAAAACCACCAAAATTGCACCACCAAAATTAGAATCTTGTTGAATATGTTTATTTAAAAAAAAAACTACTTAGAATATACTATTTATATTTGTATAATTTTGAAAGCATACCAAACCTTTTCATTATAAGTTTTACAACACAGACTTATCTATTTTTAGAATAGCACACAATCGTCCCCTACTCGTAACTTTAGAACACGTCCACGCCAATTCTGGTATAGTTTTTGTTTTTTGCTAATTTCCTTAAATGGTTCTAGATTGTATTGTTGACAATTATTGTCATTTCGTAAAAAGTAAAACTTTATCGATATATTTTTTTTCCCTGTTTTTTCCCTTTTTATCTCTAAATTCTCTTCATTGGTCTATCCTATTAGTTCTCACCATTTCTTTATTTACAATTTTCAGTAACCAATCCGGAAACCATGCCTGTAATGACCCGTAAGGCTACTGCTCAGGATATGGAGCTAAAATTGAGAACGGCCCTCCAAGAACTTAAGGACTCTAAACTCCAATGCCAGCAGCTGTTTCAAGAGAGAGAAGACAGTGAGGAGGAGGTCATTATCGTCAATAGCAAGAACTCGAGCTTTAAACGGGAGCTAGTAGACCTTCATCAGGAATTCTTGAATGTTGTCAATGAACGGGATCAATAAGGGCGGTCACGGATGGGTTCAACTCTTGTAGCAACTTGTATGAGGAGGCTTTATGTAAAATTAGGGACCTAGAGGATGAATTAGTCCATGCAAATGTCAAACTTTTAAATTTGAAAAATGAAAAGGATCATACTCAGGCTATGGAAACTGAACATTTGTATAATGAACTAGCTGTTTCCCGCGGCTTCGCCCACGTGCAGTTCGGTAACTGCCCCACTGAATTATACTAAAGGGATAAATAGTGTTCTACATATTATTTTAGGTTATAAACTATATATGTGCCAAATTACATAATCATCACAATTTATTATTATCATCACAATCACCATCACTATCACAACCACAATCATTATCACGTTCATTATCACAATCACCATCACTATCACAACCACCATCATTATCCCAATCATTATCACAATCACCATCACTATCACAGTCACCATCATTATCACAATCACCATCATAATCACCATCACTATCACAACCACCATCATTATCACAATCAGTATCACAATCATCATCGCAATCACCATCACAATAATCATCACAATCACAATCACCATCACAATCCCCATCACCATCGCTATCACCATCACAATCACCGTCACTATCACAATCACCATCACAATAACCATAAAAATCACTATCACAATCACCATCATCTTTATCACAATCATTATCATCGTAATCACAATCACTATCACAATCACCATCACCATCACCATCACAATCACCATCACAATCACCATCACAATCACCATCACAATCACCATCAAAATCACCATCACAATCTCGATCACAATCACCATCATCTTTATCACAATCATTATCATCGTAATCACAATCACTATCACAATCACCATCACAATCACCATCACAATCACCATCACTATCACAACCACCATCATTATCCCAATCATTATCACAATCACCATCACTATCACAGTCACCATCATTATCACAATCACCATCATAATCACCATCACTATCACAACCAACATCATTATCACAATCATTATCACAATCATCATCGAAATCACCATCACAATAATCATCACAATCACAATCACCATCACAATCCCCATCACCATCGCTATCACCATCACAATCACCGTCACTATCACAATCACCACCACAATAACCATAAAAATCACTATCACAATCACCATCATCTTTATCACAATCATTATCATCGTAATCACAATCACTATCACAATCACCATCACCATCACCATCACAATCACCATCACAATCACCATCACAATCACCATCACAATCACCATCAAAATCACCATCACAATCTCGATCACAATCACTATCACAATCACTATCATCATTTTAACAATCATTATCATCGTAATCACAATCATCATCATCACAATCCTCATCCTCGTCATCACAATCGTTATCATCGTAATCTCAATCATATTCATCTAAATCACAATCATCATGATCACAATCGCCATCACTATCACAACCACAATCATTATCACAATCACCATCACTGTCACTATCACAATCGCTATCACTATCACAATCACCATCACAATCACGGTCACATCACCATTACAATCACCATCACAATCATTATCATCGTAATCACAATCATTATCATCGTTATTACAATCACAATCTCCATCACCATCACAATCACCATCACAATCACTATCACAATCACCATCACAATCACCATCACAAGCATCATCACAATCACTATCATCATTTTAACAATCATTATCATTGTAATCACAACCACTATCATCGTAATCACAATCATCATCATCACAGTCCTCATCCTCGTCATCACAATCATTATCATCGTAATCTCAATCATTATCATCTTAATCATAATCATCATGATCACAATCGCCATCATTATCACAACCACAATCATTATCACAAACACCATTACTATCATTATTACAATCGCCATCACTATTACAATCACCATGACTGTCACTGTCACAATCACGATCACCATGGCTATCACCATCACAATCACCGTCACTATCACAATCACAATCACCATCACAATCACAATCAAATCACTATCACAATCACCATCGTCGTTATCACAATCATTATCATCGTAATCACAATCATTATCATCTTAATCATAATCATCATCATCACAATCAACATTATCATTATAACAATCATTATCATCGTTATCACAATCATCACAATAAATCAACAATAACCCTGTATAGAAGTTGAATCCGATATCTTCTGGATCTCAAAATAAATGGCATTGCCATTTTCCTAATGCCATTTTCGACATCAGCACCCCTGATAATCTCGGTTTCGACACCCATATTGATTTTTAGACATTTCAATCCCATCGCACCCCAACAGGGAATGATGGTAATTCAGGTCCGCCACATTACGTTGTTTTTGTAATACACGCGACCCAATTCACCGTACAAACAATACCTATGTTGAATTTCAGGCTTTGTTACCCCATTTCCCCCTTTAGGGGTTGAATTCTGAAAAAACCTGAAACCCGTTTCTACTCATTTATCAATAGGAGCACTCCTGTGAAGTTTAGAATAAAATTGTTAAACTAATCTTGTTTCCCCATACAAACTTTGGAGCCCCGTTTAACCCCCTTAGGGGTTGAATTTTGCAAAATCCTTTCTTAGTGCACCTCTAGACCACATAAGGAACCAATGTGCCAAATTTGGAATCTCTAGACTCAGCGGTTTGGGCTGTGCATTGATTTTTAGACTTTGTCACCCCTTTTCCCCCTCTTAGGGGTTGAATTCTGAAAAATCCTGAAACCCGTTTCTACTCATTTATCAATAGGAGCACTGCTGTAAAGTATCGAATAAAATAGTTAAACTAATCTTGTTTCCCCATACAAACTTTGGAGTCCCGTTTAACCCCCTTAGGGGGTGAATTTTGAAAAATCTTAGTGCACCCCTAGACCACATAAGGAACCTACTTGCCAAATTTGGAATCTGTAGACCCAGCGGTTTGGGCTGTGCGTTGATGGATGAGTCAGTCAGTTTCTTCTTTTATATATTTAGATTAGTTAATACAAATTGCAACCCTCATTCCATTATAACAATAGACCTTACAGAGGACTCCTTACTAAAGCATAACAGCCATAAAATTAGTAAAAATAAAATTAAGAAATATGCACGATTAAATAGAATAATTAAAAAATGTAATAAATACAAGAAACAACAAAAACACCATTCCAAAAACATTCAATTAAGGAAAGAACGTGTTTCTCTAGTTAATAAATTAAATAACTATCAGATTAAATTGGAAGATAGTATAAATATTTATGAAATTGACACTCAGCGCTTACAATCAGAAATACAGGCTCTTAATAAGTCACTAAAATCTTTATGTAATAAATATGAATGCTCGGAAAATCAAATTAAAGAGCATATTCTTGCTACAAATGCATTGGTAGACAAAGTGGACTCGCTGACTCTCAGCAACACTCAGTGTACTTGTCAGAGGGAATCCAGCAATGATGCCCTCCAGCTTGAGGCAACGGAGGACCCGTCCCTAGCTGTGAGTACTCAGGACTGTATTTCCACCCAAGATACAATACCTGACTTAGGTAATTTTGTCTCACCTAATAGTCATGGTTCTAATCTTTCAGTTATGTTCTTTGATAGTATAGGTAGAGGGTTAGGGAAATTAATCAATAATAACCTGAGTTATTGTACCCAAAATTATTGCATGCCAGGATCAACCTACAAACAGATTATGGCATCAGTAACAAAGACTGTTTGTGATCCTAGTACCACCATTACTATATGTGTTGGTAATAGTTCTAAGATTAAAAAGGAAGACATCACTGACTGTGTTTCAAGAGTTGTTGAAGTTAAATTAGGTCACTATAGTGACAGACTTATATATATATATATATATATATGGATATCAACACTATTGTTGGTAATCTGAAGTCGACACGGGGTAAGGTGTATCTACCTACTAGATGTAGACACAAAATAGCTCGGCTATTCGCTTATAATATTCACACAGACATAAATAGTATGTCGAAGGTTAGTTCTATTATTAACACTGCGACTATTAGTAGTAATACTAATGTACAGGTGACTTTAATGAATATAGCACTAGTGTTATAAATGTTTACAAACATTGTACTGAGGAGGATCCATGTGTCACCGTGGAGAATTCTCAATTAGGGTATATAAGTATTAGTGATAGGGTCTTGTTGTCCGAGGATGGCACGGGGTCTCCGGCCTCACTCCAAATATTAATTTAAACTAGAAAATGAGACAACAGGAGGTACGATTAACAATATTGTTAATCCTACCAACGTATCTTCTTGCACTCAATTACTTAGTAAAAAATAATAATTAAAACAAATAAAAAACCCGACTGCGTAGAAAAAACTGAATAGAATAAAACAAGTTCAGGAGATAGGACATATTGACTGCAACAGTCGGGACCCATAAATTGGATGATGATTTTAGTCTAGATTATTTAATGGGTACCGACTGTTGCAGTCAATATGTCCTGTCTCCTGAACTTGTTTTATTCTATTCAGTTTTTTCTACGCAGTCGGGTTTTTTAATTTTTTAAATTATTTTTTTATTTTACACTTTTTAGTTACTTGGATATTATAACCTTTTAAAATCCTCAGGATGAGCCCTTTATTGGGGTGTGTAATATTATGGTATAATAACAAATAGTACATTATCACTTGAAATAATATTCATTATGTTACAATTTTCATATGCTATAAAAACAAATAACCAAATTTCATGACATGTAATGTTACATTTCATTTAAACTTCTGTTGCTCTAATTACATTTAGTTTAACATTCATTTCATATAATTTTCAATTTGTGTAATGCTCTTTTTATTATATAACATTTAGTTGACCTATTTTCATTTGATATAATTTTCAAATTTACTAATTTTCAGCCTAAATTCTGTAATGAATAAGTAAATATCAGGAAACTTCATACTGTTATAACTTCATCTTTAACCCAAATGATTCACCAACAATAGAGGGGATCGGGGTGGAGCACGAAAATCTCAGGCGTCTTTAATCGAATCAGTTTTTGTATAAGTATATGTCGCAGCCAACTAGTTTAATTAGTCGTTCATCTAACTCGGGGTGCCCTAACCTCAAAACACTTTATATTGGCCAAAAAGTGTAGTCGACGGATTATTATTTTTCTATAACTAGAGTCACTCTCACAGTATATACGAATCTAATGGCACCTCTCAACCTAAAATCCATCTAGCCGTTCAGGCTGCAGAACGTGGCAAAAATTAGAATTTTATTTACTTTTATACTATTTGTCATTTCGAATTACTTTCAAACATATAAGTTGCATATATTTTTGTAATTGCCTTTAAAAACCCTTCATTTTGATACCCCGCTCGATGGTATTAGAAGAAAAAAAAAAATCGACCTCCACAATCTGGCTCCCCTAATCCGCAATTTTCTTTGTTTATTGATTTTAATGTAGCCAGTGACACTCGCGCCATCAAAACGAATCTAACGACATATAAACTATCCAAATCCCTCCATCCGTCGAGGAGTTACGAGGGAACAAAGAAACGGACATACATACATACATACATACATACAAACATACATACAGGGCAAACACATAACCCTCCTTTTGGGCTTCGCCGCAGTCGGGTAAAAAGGGCCTCAGCAGAACACTTTGAAATTATTCCACCAAAATATCCAAGGGAAGTATTATATTATCTGTGTCCAAGGCATTTCTTCCAAATTATTAGCAATTGAATTGTTTTTAGAAAATAGTAAGTTTGACATTATTTGTTTTACTGGACATTGGCTTAAGGATTACCAAATGCTTATCAATTATGAGAACTATATGGTGGGTAGCTGCTTTAACCGTAAAACTATGCTTCGTGGAGGTGCCCTAATATTAATAAAAAAATGTTTTAAATATAAGCAACGTAATGACATAGTAGGTCTCTCGGTTGAACATTGCGTTGAACTGTCCTGTGTTGAGCTAGATAAGCATGAAATTGTGTGTGTATAGACCCCCAAACTGTCAAAACTTTTCCTTATTTGAATCAATAATGGAAGATGTGATGGCAAAACTTGCAGTCAGTTACAAATCTACAATTATTTGTGGTGATTTTAATATCAATATTTTAGAAGAATGTTAAAATAGCAGTCGCTTATTAAATCTTTTTAAGTCATTTGACTTGACCAACACTTTTAAAGAACCTACTAGAGTCAACTTCTGCTACTTGTACAGATAATATTTTCTGCAATTGTGATTACTTAGATAAATCAATAGTAAATTGTCTGCCCTCTGACCATAGCGGACAAACTGTAACCTTTAAGTGTAATACACCCCTATTGCAAAAAGTTAAAATTAAATTTAGACCTATAACTTTTAGCAGATTAAATAGGTATGTTATTTTGCTACAGAACAAGTTAAGCGTTATGAGCCTTGATGATATTAATATAGATCAATTGTATGATCGTTTCTTTTCAATAGTTCACACGGAATTCAATAAAACTTTTGAAAAGAAGACAAAAAGTATTCGCCCTAAATTCATATTTAGTGCTTGGGCAAGAGGCTAGAGGTATTAGAAAAAGTAGGGAAAGACTATTTGAGCTTTATGGCCTTAAGCCTTCTAGAAACACTGAAACTTTTAACAAGTATGTTTTGCTAAGTATTCATTTTTTTTTAGAAATACATGCAAGGTTGCTAAAGCACTGCACATTAGCAACAAGATCAAAACAGCAGAAAATAAAATAAAGATATTTTGGAAAGTTATAAATAACGAGACTAACAGGAAGAAAATACGTACTAGCTACACATTAGATACAGCATGTGGTCCTAAAAGCTCTAATCAGGAAGTAGCTCAAGAATTTGTAAATTTATTTACCGATATACCACTAAAAACAACGGAGGCTCTTATTTCCTCACCTGAACTCTCAATTGGTTTATTAAAGGCGAATGTGTCTGGCTAGCTGGTTGAATTTAAATTTAAACACATTAACCCTATGATTGTTATTAAAAGTTTCCGAGAAATAAAAATCAAACTAACCGAAGATCTATGGGAAATGTCTGTCAAAGTTTGTACATCCATACTTGAGACTATAGCCCCTTACTTAGCTTTAATTTTTAATTTATGTGTAGACCAAGGAGTTTTCCCTGATTTAATGAAATACAGTAAAGTCATACCTCTTTTCAAATCCGGGGACAGTAAAGATACTAATAATTATAGACCTGTATCCGTGTTACCAGTTTTTAGCAAGGTTTTTAAAAAGGTAATGCTTAATCAAATGCTCTATCATTTTAACACCAACAGAATTTTACATGATCAACAGTATGACTTCACCAAGGGACGTTGTACAACTGATGCTGGTGTAACCTTATTAAAGCACATATTTACTGCGTGGGAAGAGTCTCAAGACGCCATAGGAATTTTTTGTGACCTCTCTAAAGCGTTTGATTGCGTAAATCACGACACATTACTTTTGAAACTTGAGCATTACGGACTGGGTAAACTTGCACTTAGTTTGGTAAAATCATATTTGAGTGATAGACAACAAATGGTGTTAATTCACAGGGTTTAAAAGTAAAAATGGGGGTTCCGCAAGGCTCAATATTGGGTCCTTTCCTCTTTCTCGTGTATATAAATGATCTACCCTATTTATTGAAAAATCAACCTCAAAATATGTTGTTGTTTGCTGATGACACTTCCCTAATTTTTAAGATAAATAGGCGTGCCCAAAGTCTAGATGACGTAAATAATGCCCTACGTCAGGTCCTAAATTGGTTCACAGCAAACAATTTGGTATTAAATGAAAAAAAAAAACCAAATTCATAAGATTTGCTTTACCGATTGTTAAAAGTAGTGATTGTGATATAATATTGAATAAAAAGAAACTTGAATTCGTAGATAAAACGGTTTTCCTGGGGATTACGCTTGATTCAAGGCTACAATTGGGTTCTCATTTGACATCTTTTGCGGGGTGGCTAAGTTCAGCAGCCTATGCCATTAGAAAAATCCGTCAGTATACTGATGTAGATACCGCTAGACTGGTTTATTTTAGTTACTTTCATAGTATAATGTCTTATGGCATTTTGCTGTGGGGACGGGCTGCAGATATTGAGTCTATCCGTCTGTTTATTCTGCAGAAAAGAGCCATCAGAGCCATATATAATCTTCGTAGGCGCGATTCTCTAAGGGAACTGTTTAAAGATATTGGCATCATGACGGTACATTGTCAATACATCTACGAAAACATAATGTACGTCAGAAAAAATCTGCATTTTTTTGGTAAAAGGGGTGACAGACATAATTACAGTACTAGAAATAGGGACCAACTAGTTCAGCCAGGTTTCAGACTCGCTAAAGTAGACTCATCTTCCTTGGGGTACTGTTTGAGATGTAAAATTTCACAAAGTATTCTTGAACTGAATGAGAAAAAAATTTAAAACATGCATTAAACGCACACTATGTAAGCAAGCATATTACAAGTTGAGCGATTATATCGCTGATAAAAATGTTTGGCTCAATGCTGGTCCTGCTCCACAAGGACAGGGGCGCATAAATTGATAGCATTAAATTGTATTGTTGGAGCTGCTGAAGATTGTACAACTATCTTTGCATTGTATAGATTCAATCTCTTTAGTATTATATAAATGCATAGCCTATATTGTGTGAGTACTATGTACTAGAAAGCTATCATTCACTGGAAACCTACGTCTTTTCTTGACTTGAATGTGCCCTGGCGGTTTAGAGTATGTCATGCTCACCCAATTGTCTCGCTGATGGTGGCGCATGTGTCGGATCATTTAGTTCCCTTCAAAATGGTTGAGTTGAATGGTGCTGATCCATGCGTCATGTCCGTGACCGGGCGCTGTCAGTTGTGACTGGTCATCTCTTGGTTGCCATGGCTTATTTGAATGAATTATTTTGAATTGTATTTTTTTTGTTTGTGTGTTTTTGCTGTGGACACTTTTACCGTGCACATCTTGCTACATTGTTCTCACATAATATACCATCTCAACGTGAATGATGTAACCAAATTTTTGTAACAATATCCTGATTTAAAAGAGTGTCCATGGAGTTCCTTGCCCCTTCTTCTCCATAGAGATCTACGCTAGGGAATGGGCAACTACAGTACTTTCACAGTTTTTATGTCTTGTGACTGGGACTGTAGCTACATTTAATTTTCATCTTTGTTTCGACAATTCAAAAGTGCCTGTAACTGGCTTACTTGAAATAAATGCTTTGATTTTGATTTTTATTTTGACTTAGCCTAAAACGTTTTTAAAACATTATACCAAAATTGCAGGTTTTTTGTCCGATTACTACAAAAAGACTTATTTACGTTTTTGGCGGGAAATCACAACGGGATGGCACACGTCTGTCACTGCTGTGCGTGAGTGCCTGAACAAACGAAGTCAACGTTGGTTGCGTCGTCCATCTAGGTTCATTCTATACGAGACAAATAATGATTGCATTACTCCCACTAAAATTTAAAATTTCACGCGGACAGTCCTTTTAGATTTTCACTTGGATAAAGTATAAATATAAAAATTAAAATATCATTAGATAGAGAATCTACTACTGAATACAAATAAAATTAGTAATTTCTAGTAAACTAGTGTAGTTTCGTTTAAGTGGTGGTCATCTCCAGAAAAACAGTTTGTGGACGCGCCACCAAACTTAGAATTATGCTATATAACTATTTTTTTTCCTTAACAAAATGTTTTTTACTAAAATATTGAAGGCTTGATCAAGATAAGTACGCCTACTTTCTTTAAAAAAAAACTTTAATGTAGGTTTAGTTTAAGATATGATTTTCTCCTATCCATTTGCATAAAATTTTAAGACCTAATATAATTTGGCATACTTTTGTTACTACTAATTATATTTAGTGGGAATCAATGCACTTGTGTGCGTGCATGCACCGCCAAATTTAAGTCTGCTACCTGCTTCCTATCTAGGTTGTTGAATTGAATTGTGCTGTTGCAATATCCACTCGTTCGGTTTTTATTGGTGGACAAGAATTAAATTTTATTTAAAAAAAAAAACAGTTTAATTTTTTAATTTTTGTATAATAACAATTGTTCAATCTGGGCAAAGCCGGGGCGGGAGCCTAGTGTTATACAAGTAACTTTATTAAGACAAGTGTCAGAGCTTTCATTGAGTCTTTCACAAAAGAGATTAAGTCTGTCACAATAGCTCAGACCTGAAAAACTTCTATCATGCTTATTCAAAATCAGAATCAGAATAATATTGTGTTGTTAAACATCATTATGGATCTAATAACTAGTAAAACCTCTTGCTATGTTTCGTCGTGATAGACATTCAATTGAAGATCAAATATTACAACTTGATATGTAACAAAATTTGGCATACACGAACAACAATATTAATTAATCTACGCATAAAATATTATTACTACATTGAATAAATCAAATCAAATCTAGGCTCTGAAGGTTATTTTCATTGAAGAGTACTATGGAGGTTGAACACTGCGAAGTACTAGGTACTGGCCGTAACTTCCACATCGGTCTGCATCTGTGTGTCTCCTGATACTGAAATATTTTAATTATATCTATTGATTAACTTTCTTTCAAAATTTTTTTTCTTGCATATCTTTACGATTGGTTAAATAACCTGGCCTGTGTTTTATTTATTTTACATTCATTTTTTAATTCAATAAGTGTATCGGTATCGCTGATATTTTTTATGTGTATCGGTATCGTATTGGCAAAAAGGCGTGTTGAGCAACAGCGATCGTATCGTCATCCCTAAAAAATACTCACTTGAGTTTTATGTGCTTCTTTAGGTGGTTGTTCATCTCGTAACTGGGCCAAAATACTTTGAGCTTCTGTTGGAATGGCAAACTTATTCAATCTTGTTTCGGCACTGCTAGTAAATGATGAATCTTCAAAATGATTGCCGCCTTGCATCTTATGCTGTTTGTAAAGCTTCACCAATGATTAATCTGAAGACCAATCATCATTGCGAAAACAAAATTTTGTCCAAACTCTAGCCCTGAAAAAGGTTTAAAAGGTAAAAAATATAGGAACCTAGGCAAACAGCATCATATCTCTACATAGTATAAAATGAAGTCCCTACCACTGTCTGTTCGTTTAGATCTTTTAAACTACTCAACGGAGTTTAATGCAGTTTTCAGCAATAGATAGAGTGATTCAAGAGGATGGTTTGTATGAGTATTCAATCGGGCATGTAAATTTTGAATCTGACTATCAGCCGGTTTCTGATTTAAGAAAAGTAGTAAGTTGTGAATGTCATTGTCAGACTGTTTGACATTGACTGACACAAGTTTTATTGAAATTCTGATAATATTTTTATCTAGACTTCCCATTATATTCATTGAAACGCATAAAGATATGAAAAAGAGATCGCCAAACCTATACTTTAGAGGAGAAAGAAATAATCTTCTTTCAATAATAGCAAAGTAAGTACATAATAACCTATAACTAATGTTTACCTACTATTATTTATAATTTTAAGTTTATATTTGGATATTTGGTATTTAGATGTTTATGATTATTATTGTTTCAGATACCAAACTGTAATAGAGTGCAAAAGGACAGGGGCATAATATATTCAAAAGAAACAGGAAGCGAAGTCCATTGCTAAAGATTACAATAGCCATTGCTCGACTGGGCCTAGGGATGAAACAAAGCTAAAACATTTTATAATAATATTAAGCATCGAGCAAGAAAAGATTCTACAAATGAGAATGACCATAAAAATTGTCAACTAATGGAACTACATCGTAACTGTGTTAGCGAGTTTCACGTGTATAAAGAAAATAATAAAACATAATATATTACAATACATATTTACACTTTTATTCGGTAATAGTAGATTATGCACCGAGGGGCTAAAGTTGTGTCTTATGTCACGGGCGTCATATTGAATCTCGAGCGCAATTATGAAGGATTCGGGATTTAACTCCCGAGTGCAGCGAGGGAGTTAAGAGTTTAACTCACGAGCGAAGCGAGGGAGTTAATACAAGAATCCTGAATGCAGCGAGGGATTCAAGCTAGCCCAAGGCAAAGACACCTTTAGCCCAGAGGAGGATACTCTACTTTTTACACCTACTGTGAGAAAATAATAGCCATAGTACGAAAAACAAAGTATTTATTAAATAAACAAACAGTAAGAATAATTAACTAATGTTACACTACAGCCAATTACTATTACGGTATTACGTCGCGGTACGGTATTTGTTATTATCTACTAATGCCAGTTTTAATGTTATTCCATTCCTTTTAAAAAATGGTTCGTAGTTATCTAATTATTCTTACAATATTATGTCTCCGAAAACATGGCAACGATGTGAAGAAGCAGTCGTTATGATTTTGTAGGAAATCGAGAATATCATCCACGCGTAGTAAGGGTATCGAAAATAGCTTTCCTCTGTCTGGCACCAAAGGGTGTTTGTTAGTACTATACTGCCAATTTAGCTGAGCATGTGCGATTCCAAATTCAAATCACATTATTGACCAGCGGGTCATAATGAAATCCAGTACAACATTATTGACCGGCTGTGCCCCCGGCCACTAATGACTCACTTTAGGTTAAGGTTGCTTGACATATAATTTGACATTTTCGAGCAGGTGGTGTGAAATAGTACATTGTTACCCTAGGGGTGAAAGTAACTTATTTAGTCCCGAGACGGGGTTTGGTGCCCGAGCGAAGCGAGGGCGCTAATAGTTCGAGGGACTAAATAAGTCTTTAACCCGAGGTAAACACTGTGCTTTTCATTACGAATACAAGGAAAGTAAAAAAAAACATACAACTCGAAAAAACTAATGAAGATCGGAATTCGAATGGGGTAGATGACACACCATTTCACACCAATCAATTGAGATACTTTTTAAGAGCTGTCAAAACGCGGTTCTCTAATAGACTTTGTATGGCAATAGCCTACTGTGACGTCACTGTTTATTCAACTCAATGACTCGACTATTTATTGATTTCAAAGCAACTAAAAATCGAATTTTGCAATTAATTGAAAATAAATCGGGTTTTCAGGCCCAAAATAAAGTGTTTTTTTAGAGAAAGGTGTCTTGGAATTATTGTTTTATGGTGTCATCTACTACCCTATTGCCGCTTTCCCACCTATTTTGTTTTTTTTTTCTGTGGCCGGCCAGCTATTCAGCCAATACCTATTTTTCATTTTCATCATCGAAAAATGGTAAATATTTTTCCCAAATCTATGTTATTTTAAAGAAATAGTTGAAACTTAATTATAATAAAGATATTTAAAATATATATATTCATTAATTAATACTTAACTTTATGTTATTTCAATTTTACATCATGGCTGTATAGAAAGTTGGAACATGATTCAATAGAAAAATGAACCATTTTTTTTTTATAATTTGACAGCTGTCAGTTGAAAACGATTCTCCCTAGGGCTGAAAAGTATTACTTTCAACCCGCTCCTCAGGCAACTTCAGACCTACTTTCAGAGTATGAGTAATGAAAAATAATTTTGCACTATTGAGTTTCTGATCGCAAAATTTTCGGTAAGTATTTGCCACTCGAGGTTAATGGTTCATCATCACTTTCTTCTAGTAAATGCTCATTGTATTCCACTATGTAGTTATCCAGATGTAAAGTTATATTATGTAGAACAACACACGCCACAATCACCTTCAACACTTTTGGAGTTTCAATTGCATTTCTGAATGTATGCATGGAAATTTTCTTCTCAGAACACCAAAACACCTTTCAATTGTGTTCCGTGTTTATATCTGGGCTCTGTGGTAGACTTCTTAGGATGGAGAGGCAGGGTTCAAAAAGGGTGCCATTAGATATCTGAGGCATGGGTAACCACTATCTCCGAAATAAGGTATGACCCAAATCTGCCAGCTTCAAATTGAGCTGCAAGTGGTGAGTCATTCCAAATCGTAGTGTCGTGCACGGAGCCTGGCCAACGTGTAATGACACTTGTTATTTGTAAGTGGGCATCACAGATGCCTTGAAAATTAACATAAATATAACCTTTCCTGTTCCTATAAAGCTCAGGTCTAAACGCCTCCTAGTGAATTAATTTTCACATGTGTGCAGACAACAGCACCTATCACTCTCGGGAATTCAGCAATGTCGTGCCACTACTGATGGGTTCTCCTGTGCAGTGGGCATACGAACATATTGCCGTCTCAATAACGCTGTTGCACTAGTCACCCTCTCTACCACGCGGCACACCAACTGCTAGGCGACGATGTGCCGCGTGGCAGAGGAGGTGACTAGTGCGATATCGTTATTGAGACGGCAATATGTTCGTATGCCCACTGCACAGGAGAGCCCATCAGTAGTGGCACGATTTTTTGACATTGCTGGATTCCCGAGAGTCATTGTTGCTGTTGACTGCACACAAGTGAAAATTAATTCACCAGAAGACATTTAGAGCTGAGCTGTATAGGAACAGGAAAGGTTATTTTTCTGTTAATTTTCAAGCCATCTGTGATGGCAAACTTACAAATAACAAGTATCATTGCACGTTGGCCAGGCTCCGTGTACGACACTACGATTTGGAATGACTCACCGCTTGCAGCTCAATTTGAAGCTGGCAGATTTGGGTCATACCTTATTTTCGGAGATAGTAGTCGCCAATGTCTCAGATATTTAATGACACCCTTTTTAGGGTTCCGTACCCAAAGGGTAAAAACGGAACCCTATTACTAAGACTTCGCTGTCTGTCCGTCTGTCCGTCTGTCCGTCTGTCCGTCTGTCCGTCTGTCCGTCTGTCTGTCACCAGGCTGTATCTCATGAACCGTGACAGCTAGACAGTTGAAATTTTCACAGATGATGTATTTCTGTTGCCGCTATAACAACAAATACTAAAAACAGAATAAAATTAATATTTAAGGGGGGCTCCCATACAACAAACGTGATTTTTTAGGGTTCCGTACCCAAAGGGTAAAAACGGAACCCTATTACTAAGACTTCGCTGTCTGTCCGTCTGTCCGTCTGTCCGTCTGTCCGTCTGTCCGTCTGTCTGTCACCAGGCTGTATCTCATGAACCGTGACAGCTAGACAGTTGAAATTTTCACAGATGATGTATTTCTGTTGCCGCTATAACAACAAATACTAAAAACAGAATAAAATTAATATTTAAGGGGGGCTCCCATACAACAAACGTGATTTTTTTGCCGTTTTGTCTAATGTATAGATAATGGTACGGAACCCTTCATGCGTGAGTCCGACTCGCACTTGGCCGGTTTTTTTAATAATTGGTACGGAACCCTTCGTGCGCGAGTCCGACTCGCACTTGGCCGGTTTTTGAATCCTGCCTCTCCATCCCAAGAAGCCTACAACATAGCCTAGATATCAACAGGAAACACAATTGAAAGGTGTTTTGGTGTTCTGAAAAGAATATTTCCATGCCTACATTCAGAAATGCAACTCCCAAAAGTGTTGAAGGTGATTGTGGCATGTTGTCTTTACATCTGGATGACTACATTTTCCTATAACTTCAATTGGCAAATACTTACCGAAAATTTTGCGGTCAGAAACTAAATAGTGCAAAATTATTTTACCGAATAAAAGTGTAAATATGAATTGTAATATGTATTTTTTTATTTGTTTATACACGTGAAACTCGCTAACACAGTAACGATGTAGTTCCATTAGTTGACAATTTGTAGAATCTTTTCTTGCTCGATGCTTAATCTAAATATATAAAAGAAGAAACTGACTGACTGACTGACTGACTGATTGACTGACTGACTGACTGACTGACTCATCTATCAACGCACAGCCCAAACCGCTGGGTCTACAGATTCCAAATTTGGCAAGTAGGTTCCTTATGTGGTCTAGGGGTGCACTAAGAAAGGATTTTTCAAAATTCATCCCCTAAAGGGGTTAAACGGGGCTCCAAAGTTTGTATGGGAAAACAAGATTAGTTAGACTATTTTATTCGAAACTTCACAGGAGTGCTCCTATTGATAAATGAGTAGAAACAGGTTTCTACTCATTTATCAATTGGACTTCCCTCCGCGCACTCGAGCGGTTTGGATGCGATCTATTTCGCTGTCGATTTTAATTACGATTTTCGTGTTCCGTGATCGATTCCCGGCTCGTGAGTTGTTCCTAGTTGTGTACTATTGTGCTAAGTGCTGGTAACGTAAGTTTTTTAGTGTTTTTACGTCGGTTTTACTGGTATTTTAGTTAATTTCGTTTACTTTCGGTGAGTACATTTACTTTTTTTGGTGTGTGGGTACCTCGAAATAATTTTATCGTCCGTTAATTCTGTTACCTTTCTTACGTTCTAATAGTTTGTTTGAATTTCATAATTTATAATATGTTATCCATTAATGATGACCCGCCTGACCGTGGCAGAGATGCATTCCATACACCCGGGTCGCCGACGACCTCCGCTAGTTCAACAAAACGTTTGTTTCGCGAAATGTCACCTTCGTACATATCGCCCGAGGAAAGGTCAAAACGGCTTCACACATCCGACTCAATTGAGAAACCTTCGCCAATATTAAACGTCAGTACTGCGAGCAATGACAATTACTGCGATTTAGTCTCACAGGCGTCTGCATTTCTTTCTAAAATTAACGACCTTGTTAATGATCAAGGGTCCCGCATTAATGTCGCAAATAAATCCGCTATCATGGACATGACTCAGCGCGTAACGGCCATCGTTTCTTTGTTAGCCATAAAATCATCCTCCAATGAAACTAAATTAGCCAATACGAAACGCGAATTGGATATAATGAAATTAAATCGTAATACTAATAATGTCAATACTAGTGATTGTAACAAATCTTCGTATGCGGATTCTTTGAAACTTCGTCTACCTAAAGTTGCGCCAGCCGTGGAGTCCCGCGTTCCCCTTCCGTGCGTCGTCGCGTACCCTACAGCTGACCGGTTAGCCGATTACTCGTCATCGTCCGCGACTAAACAAGCGCTTATGAAAGCGATTAAGCCTAGTGACGACGGATTTCAAATTGTAGGCGTTAAGAAAACCGCGAAATCTGGCGTTGTATTACGTGTCGCTAATGACAACCAAATAAAAAAATTGCAATCGGTCGATGCTATTAGGTCCGCCGGCTTAAGACTTGAAAAACCGAAAGGCCGAAGGCCTCGTATATTAGTTAAGGACGTCCCATCCTCAATGGAAGACAATGCTTTTCTGCACGCGTTATACCGTCAAAACATTAAAGACGAGCTGCCAATAAATGAGGATGATTTTATTAAGTCAACTAAAATTATTCGTAGGCGTTCCTTAGATAACGGTCGCAAGTGGATAGGCGTTGAAATCGAGTCCACAGTTCGAAAACATTTAGTGTCCACCAAAGATAAATTATTTATTGATTGGGCGACTTGCCGTTTCATCGATGATGTCGAAGTAGTTCGTTGTTTACATTGCCAGCAGTTCGGTCACGTTAAGAAACACTGCGTTAATAAATCACCTACCTGTGCTAACTGCTCGGAAGCACATGAAACAAATAACTGCCCGCACAAGGATAATTTAAATTACATACCGACTTGCGTGGCGTGTAAACGTTTTAAAAAACCGTTTGACCATCGTTGCGGGTCCCCAGAGTGTACCACTTACAAACTTAAGCTCGAACAGTTAATCCTCAATACCAACTACTAAAATAATGGATAGTTTAACTATAGGACAATTAAATCTCCACAACGATAGGGTGGCGACCTCTGAATTAGACAAATTAATTATCGATTATAACTTAGACATAGTACTTGTTCAAGAACAATACCAGAACGCTCACTTACGTCACAAAGTAGTTCAGCTGGACAGCAAAGCACGAGCCGGAATTTACGTGGCGCGTTCTTCTAACTTTACAGTAACGTCTTTGCGTAACCTCATGACGCCCCACTGTGCCGTTGCGGAAGTCTCATCAGCTTCTTTTAAAGTTTACGTTGTGAGCTGTTACTTTCAATACTCAGACCCTGTTGCACCTCATATACATAACCTCCGTCACGTCTTACAGTCACTCGCGGGCAGTAAAGTTATCGTTGGCGCTGATGTTAACGCGTCATCGTCTCTATGGTATGGCAAGGTTAGGTCAACGGATTTCGACCGACGTTGTGCTGTTGAAGATTTTATAGCAGAAATGAACCTATCAATTCATAATACCCCTGATGCACCACCTACTTTTTGCAGCCCAATGGGCGAATCTTGTATTGACGTCACACTTTCTAGTGCAGACGTACGATTGGATAGGTGGCGTGTCCTACCAGATGCGTCTTGTAGTGATCATCGCCTGATCGTGTACGAATTTGTTCCGAGGTCTACTCAAGGTCCATCTCATATCACTGGTAATTTTAGATATAAAAGTAAAGGCGCGAATTGGGAATTCTTTGGCTTGCTTTTTGCGTGTCACGCCAAAGACTTCACTCGTGATGGACTGTCAGCTGAAGAAAGTGCTGAAATTATGTCAGACACCTTCACTTACTGTGCTGACATCGCCATTGGTCGCGCATCTATGACCAACATCCATAGATGTGATTGGTGGTGTGACTACTTAATTGAGCAGCGTAAAAGCTATCGCCGAGCGCGCAGACATTTAAACAAGCTTAGAAAACAAAAGGTCACCGGAGACCCACTTAACTTTGCTTTAAATGCATTTAGAGTTGCCAAGTCCCGCTACAGAGCATCAGTGGAAAAGTCTAAGGGTAATTTACTGCGAAAAATAGTAGAAAAACTAGATAAAGAAGGTCCGTGGTCTCCTTTGTATCACGAGTTCAAAGCTAATCGATCAGTCGACCTGGCGTTTGTCCAGAACATTAAAGTAAATAATAGACACACGACCGGTATTGAGGAAACAACCGAAGTTCTATTAAATAGTCTGATACCTGATGATTCGCCAGTAAATGACAATGACTACCATCAGCAGATCAGAGCGTGGGCATCTGTGCCACCTGAATCACCAACGTCAGACCTTCCATCCATTGACGAATTCATTAATCTTGTCAGGAAACTGCCTCTTAACAAATCATCAGGTGAAGATAAAATATCTAATCGGATGATAATAGAAGCTTGTAAAACAGCGGGTGACGCCATTTTATCTGTTTTCAACCGATGTATTGCGGACGGCGTTTTTCCTCGTGTATGGCGACGTGGCTTTATACGAATAATTCCAAAAAGTGGTGATAAGCCACCAGACGACCCTAAGTCGTACAGGCCCTTAACCCTACTGCCATCTTTGGGAAAACTCCTGGAGCGCCTTATCGTTCCACGTTTGCTGCCAGACGGGCCAAAGTTTCATAACAACCAATTCGGTTTCACCGTGGGAAAATCTACCGTAGACGCGGCACTTTCTGTTAGAAAAATTGTTAATAACTCGGAACACAAGTACGTGGTTGGAATCTTTTTAGATATTTCCGGGGCTTTTGATAACGCATGGTGGCCGATGCTACTACTTAAAATGAAGAATCGCGGCTGCTATAAAAACATATATAATCTTGTTTATTCATATTTTTTAAATGGTTCCGCGAAACTCAAACTCGGACATCATTCTATGTCAAAGTGGGATGTCTTCAGGGCTCGGTAATCGCTCCGTATCTGTGGAATTTAGGTTTCGATGATTTTCTCGCGATTCCTCTCCCACCCGGCTGTTCATTAACCGGTTACGCGGACGACGGCCTGCTGCTCATTCAGTCGAGTACTCGGGCTGGACTCGAGAATTTAGCTGACACTTGCCTACGATTAATATCTCAGTGGGGCGATCGAAACCGTCTGACCTTTGCACCGCAAAAAACTTATCAACTAATTTTAAAAGGTAATCTTAAATCGTGGCCTAGTATTAAATTTAATAACGTTCCCGTGAAAAGAAAGCAGTCCGTGTGCTACCTTGGTTTGGTCTTAGAGAAGAATTTTTCATTCATAGATCATATAAAAACTGTCGGTTAAAAAGCTAAAAAGAACTTTTATGCCTTAACTAGAATATCCAAATCTACGTGGGGTCTGTCATTTCTAACTTTAAAGACCATTTATGGGGCTACCTATTTGGGGTGTATGTGCTACGGGGCACCTGTTTGGGCCGATAGGGCCACCATAGGAGCGGTACGACGTAAATTGCTTCAAAGCCAGCGTTTGGCTTTGATATTCTTATGCAAAGCGTATAGGACGGTTAGTACTGAAGCCTTACCGGTACTTGCAGGTGTACTTCCAGTCGATCTTGAAGTGCAGCGACGGGCTGCAATGTACTATAACGCGCGTGAGACCACGGACGCAGACTTTTTAACCCTACGTGACCGTGATAAGATTTCTAGATTATTCAAACCACAGACCGACGTCTGGGAGGAACTTTTGTCTGAATGGCAATGTAGGTGGGATAATTCCATCAAGGGCCGACACCTCCACCAGTTCTTTCCATCCGTTCGTGAACGGCTGGCCAGGACATGGCTGGAGGTTGATCACTGTGTTGCTCAATTTCTCACCGGTCATGGTAACTTTAAGAGTAAATTATTTTCCTTCAAGCTTGTTGACTCGCCTCTTTGTCAATGTTCCACATCTGACTGCGAATATGAACAATCAGCACATCATATTTTATGGGAGTGCAGTCTTTGGCAGAATGAACGCAATATTATGTTGGATAGTGTACAGGTTACATCCGGAGTTATTTACTACACAGACCTTGTAGAAACTAGAACAAATTTCCGTGCGTTCAAGCGTTTTTGCCATACCTATTATTGGAATCAAATATAACTGCTCACAACTTAGGACCCATTAATGTTAATACTTTATCCGTGGTGCTAGGCAACTGGGCCTATCCCAGTTGTGAACGTCCCTTTGTGCCTATTGGCCTTGTTTCTTTGTGTCTCCTGCTGATATGGAGGGAAGTGGAAATTACAGATTTTCCTACTCCTCCGCTATACTTTTCTGATTAATTTCGTTGCGGGATCCAAGACAGTTAAATTCATTCTCTGGGACTTCGTCGAGCTTCATTGTCTCGGCGCTTTTCTGGTGGTCGCCACTGTTGATTCTGGCTTTCAGGAGTTACAGTGGTTGGGAACAGTGTGGCGGGCTTGTCCCTAAAAAAAAAAAAAAAAAAAAGAAACAGGTTTCAGGATTTTTCAGAATTCAACCCCTAAGAGGGGCAAATGGGGTGGCAAAGTATAAAAATCAATGCACAGCCCAAACCGTTGAGTCTAGAGATTCCAAATTTGGCAAGTAGGTTCCTTATGTGGTCTAGGGGTGCACTAAGAAAGGATTTTTCAAAATTCAACCCCTAACGGGATTAAACGGGAATCTAAAGTTTGTATGGGTAAAACAAGATTAGTTAGTCTATTTTATTCGAAACTTCACAGGAGTGCTCCTATTGATAAATGAGTAGAAACGGGTTTCGGGTTTTTTCAGAATTCAACCCCTAAGAGGGCGAAATGGGGTGGCAAAGTATAAAAATCAATGCACAGCCCAAACCGCTGAGTCTAGAGATTCCAAATTTGGCACAAAGGTTCTTTATGAGGTTTAGGGGTGCATTAAGAAAGGATTTTTCAAAATTTACTCCCTAAGGGGTTGAAACGGGGGTCCAAAGATTACATGGGGAAATAGGATAAGTTAGACTACTTTATTCGAAACTTAACAGGAGTACTCCTATCGATAAATGAGTTAACGTTTGTGTTTCAGTTTTTTTTCAGAATTCAACCCCTAAAGGGGGAAATGGGGTTACAAAGCCTGAAATTCAACATAGTTATTATTTTTATGGTGAATTGGGTCGGGTGTATTACAAAAACAACGATTTTAAGATTTAATGTGCCAGACCTGAAATACTACCATTCCCTGTTGGGGTGCGATGGGGTTGAAATGTCTAAAAATCAATATGGGTGTCGATACCGAGATTATCAGGGGTGCTGATTACGAAAATGGCATTTATTTTGAGATCCAGATGATAATGATTGTGATTACGATGATGATGATTGTGATAATGATAACGATGATTGTGATGATGATGATTTTGATTACGATGATAATGATTGTGATTACGATGATGATGATTGTGATTAAGATGATTGTGATAACGATGATAATGATTGTGATTACAACGATAATAAGTGTGATAACGATGATGGTAATTGTGATAGTGATTGTGATTGTAATGTTGATTGTGACAGTGACGGTTATTGTGATAGTGTCGGTGATTGTGATGGTGATAGCGATGGTTGTGATAACGAGGACGGAGATTGTGATGATGATGATTGTAATTAAGATGATAATGATTGTGATTACGATGATAATGATTGTGATAACGATGATGGTGATTGTAATAGTGATTTTAATGGTGATTGTGATGGTGATGGTGATTGTGATGGTGATTGTGAAAGTGGCAGTGATTGTGATGGTGATAGCGATGGTGATTGTGATTGTGATTGTGACAGTGATGGTGATTGTTATAATGATGTAGATTATTGTGATTACTATGATAATGATTGTGATAACGAGGGTAGTGATTGTGATGGTGATTGTGATGGTGATGGTGATTGTGATGGTAATGGTGATTGTGTTTTTGATTGTGATAGTGTTGGTGATTGTGATAATGATGGTGATTGTGATAATGATTGTGGTTGAGATAGTGATGGCGATTGTGATCATGATGATTGTGATTAAGATGATAGTGATTGGGATTACGATGATAATCATTGTGATGACGATTATAATGATTGTGATGACGAGGATGGAGATTGTGATGATGATAATTGTGAATACGATGATAATGGTTGTGATTACGATGATAGTGATTGTGATAATGATGATAGCGATTGTGATTACGATGATAATGATTGTGATAACGATGATGGTGATTGTTGTGGTGATGATGATTGTGATAGTTATTCTGAGAGTGGTGGTGATTGTGATGGTGATAGCGATGGTGATTGTGATGGTGATTGTGATTGTTATTGTGATGGTGATTGTGATGGTGATTGTGATGGTCATTGGGATGGTCATTGGGATGGTGATTGTGATGGTGATTGTGATGGTGAATGTGATGGTGATTGTGATGGTGATTGTGATGGTGAATGTGATGGTGATTGTGATGGTGATTGTGATGGTGATTGTGATGGTGATTATAATGGTGATTGTGATGGTGATTGTGATGGTGATCGTGATGGTGATTGTGATTGTGATGGTGATTGTGATGGTGATTGTGATGGTGATTGTGATGGTGATTGTGATGGTGATTGTGAATTGTGATGGTGATTGTGATGGTTATTGTGATGGTGATTGTGATGGTGATTGTGATTGTGATTGTGATGGTGATTGTGATGGTGATGGTGATGGTGATGGTGATTGTGATGGTGATTGAGATAGTGATGTAGAGTGTGATAATGACTGTGATTACGATGATAATTATTGTGATAACGATGATGGTGATTGTGATAGTTATTTTGATGGTGATTGTGATGGTGATTGTAATAGTGATTGTGATTGTGATAGTGATGGTGATTGTGATTGTTATGGTGACTGTAATGGTGACTGTGATGGTGATTGTGATGGTGATTGAGATAGTGATGGTGATGGTGAGTGTGGTAATGACTGTGATTACGATGATAATTATTGTGATAACGATGATGGTGATTGTGATAGTTATTTTGATGGTGATTGTGATGGTGATGGTGATGGTGATTGTGATAGTGATTGTGATAGCGATAGTGATGGGGATTGTGATGGTGATTGTGATTGTGATAGTGATGGTGATTGTGATTGTTATGGTGGTTGTGATGGTTATTGTGATAATGATTGTGGTAATTATGGTGGTTGTGTTAATGATGATAATTGGTGATAATGATGGTGACTGTGATAGTGATGGTGATGGGGATTTTGATGGTGATTGTGATTGTGATAGTGATGGAGATTGTGATAATGATGGCGGTTGTGATAGTGATGGTGATTGTGATAATACTAATTGTGATGATTATGAAATGTGGCACATAGATAGTTTATAACCTGGATTAACATGGAGGACACTATTATCCCTTTAGTATGATCCAGTGGGACAGTTACCGAACATCACGCGGGCGAAGCCGCGGGCAACAGCTAGTATTATTATAAAAATGTTTTAGCTTTGTTCCATCCCTAGGCCCAGTTGTGCAATGGCTATTGTAATCTTTAACAATGGACTTCGCTTCCTGTTTCTTTTGAATATATTATGCCCTTGTCTTTTTGCACTCTATTACAGTTTGGTATCTGAAGCAATAATAATCACAAACATCTAAATACCTAATATCCAATGATAAACTCAAAATTATAAATTATAGTAGGTAAACATTTTAGGTATAGGTAGGTTATTATGTACTTACTTTGCTGTTATTGAAAGAAGATTTTGTTTCTCCTCTAAAATATAGTTTGGCGATCTCTTTTTCATGTCTTTATCCGTTTTAATGAATACAATGGGAAGTTTAAATAAAAATATTATCAGAATTCTAATAAAACTTGTGTCAGTCAATATCGAACAGCCTGACACTGACATTCACCGATTCACGATTCGGTTCATACAAAGACGTCACATATGAAATCACTAAATTGCATTACCAACTGTAATAACATATATTTGTTGATTTTAACGCTGTTATTTAAAATTAGTTTTCTTTTTAAGTCTGTTTTAAAACAAGAATAAAATGATTTATATTATGAGTTTTGGAAAAGTACCGGTTTTTTAATGTGAATTGGAACGTGTTAGCTTTGTTCAGGAATACTTAGTAAATGATCAGTTGATTATGGTTTGATGAAATTCGATTTTAACTTGTGAAACGCAAAAAAATATGAATTTGAGAATAATCAGTTGAGATTTGCTACTTTTTTTAAATGAAACCGACTGGATGTATACGGGCATGGGAATCCTCGTACAATCTGACAGTCATATAAGCCAATCGATAGTAAAATATGTACGTACGACGCGACGCTGATAACTTTCTTTCATTTTTTTTTTTTTTCGTGTTGTTTCATAAAGAGTTTTATTGTAAATACGCGTTGGTGTTTTTGCTTTCATGTGGGTTTCATTTCAAATTACGGTTGGTATCTTTTTGAGTAGAAATTAGGTATATACTTACTACTTTTGTTTTCTTTTCGTTTGTTTCCTAAATTATAAACATTGATTCAAAATTATAATTACATTCCGTTTTAAAATTATTCACATTGTTTTATTGAAATTTCATTACGTACAATTTTATTTCTTGAAATGTTGGAAAAATACGATTTTTTCTAGTCTATGGTACGATCTTCTAAAAAATAAATTTGGCGACTGGGCGACACTGACTTGTCTATTAATAATTTATAAATTGGCAAGTTGCTGCTTGCATTTTTTAGTTACTGCCCGGTGCGTGTGTGCGAAAGTGATCACAGTTTTTAAACATTAAATCAAGTTTTTTTTGCTAAGTCACACCACGATTAAGTGAAAGCTTTATATAAACTTTTACAATACTTTCAGTATGATTGGGTTTTTTAGTGCAACAGTTATTATAATGAGTCATCTATTTTTATATCCAAAAATAGATGCCCAAACGCAGTACGGTAAGAATTCTTTCTATTATTCTTTACTTATATATGTGTATAATTTCAACATTAAATACTTAAATTATTTATAATGTAGTCAAGCGTTTTTATATTAAATAAAAGAGTAGAGTTACGTATGAGCAGAAGTACATGTTCCAAAGTAAATTTTCAATACTAAACCTAGTCGCTACATGTTTGTCTCAACGCTACTCATCTGCTAAGTTAAAAAAATGCATGGAAGGTTCCAGAGGGACCACCCTAAACTGCAACGGTGCATTTTACGCTCTCACGGTGATCACTCGTTGTGGTTCAGGATGCATCATCACATATACATCATCTAGATTTATACCTTTCATATTCGTGTTAATCACAGGTAAGGAGTAAAGTTTAAGATAACTATAAGTACTGTTTTCAATAAGTAGAATCTCTAAAATGAACGTGATCTGGTTTTGCTTAATATAAGCTTTAACAGTAATACAATCTTCAAACTTATCTAAATTATTTTCATTAACAGTATATAACAGGTTTTCTGTCTTGGCTATAGATTGTAATATGTGCAATAATTCAGTAGAATTAACAATCTCTCGATGCAGTACCTTAATAAAGGCTAAGGCCGTTTCAATATCACTTAAAATTATATTAATGGTTCTAAAACTAGATAAAAACATAAATTAAACATTCCTATTATATAAGTAGCGTAAATCGAACTTTCTTCTTTGGTAATTAAGTTTTTAACTAATCTCTCAATCCGTTTTAAACGTTCATCCAAAATTGATGTATTGTTGTGTAAGATTTCTGTACTGTTAACAAAACCATCTAACATTTTGGAGACCAAAGTAATTTTTCTATCTATTATCAATTGATTGTTTTTTAAGTGAGAATTGAGGGAATCATATCGGATCGCATCACTGTGATCTAAATTACCTGTAATCCCAAGTGGATCAATTAGTCCTCGCTTGAATCTTATAGAATTGTAGATGGTACCAATTGCTGGATTTTTTCCATAGTCCTATCCCTTAGGTAATCTGTTTGAGTCCGAATGCCTAAAAACTCATGGTTGTAAGGTTTGTTAACATATACTAATCTACTAAATTCATCATATTTAATTAGACTTATTTCTAGATCATTACCTAACGTGGCTTGCTCCTTTCTATAACGTGGCTTGTCTTTACTTAATCTTTTATTAACCTCTTTAGCATAAATTACGTCACCTTTTGCGTCAAACTTTTTACTTGTCTCACCACCCTTACTATCTCTAATCTTTAGTTTTGCTGATGTCATCTGATCTGATATGTAACTATAGAGACGTTTAGTACGCTTGGCATGATCTTTTAGTGGCTGTTGTGTATAGTTTTTCTCGAGTTTTGCACTTAATAAAGAATTTGAATCAGTATGACCGAAAACAACTTCGAATGGTGTCAAACCTGTCGTTGTATACATGGTATGATTATAAGCCATTATTGAGTAGGTCATAACGGAGGCTGCATCTGTGCATTTTCGATCGTATTTAGCTAAACGGTATATTTCTATGATAGTTGAATGGAAACGCTCTACTATGCCTGTTGAATTTGGGTTATTAGGTGTACTGATATGTAATTGTATGTGGTACATTATCATTAACTCCTTCAATAATTCGTTGTTAAATTCACTGCCAGGATCGCAACTAATTTTCTTGGGGGTTCCGTAAATGGAAAAATATTTAATAAGTGCGCGTATTACTTCGGGTGTCGATCTGTTAGATATTTCTATTGCTTGTCCTTATTTACTGAACGCGTCAACTAACTACTAACTAAGGAAATGGTTTATTTTTTATGATACCTTAAATTGTTACTTTGGTGAATGCAATTATATCAAAAAATGGAACTGGGACAAGCCACCAAACTTGAATTTTAAGGCGATTTTTTTTTCCTGATTATTTATTAACACATAAAACAACAAAAAATGCAGCCCTAGTTGCACCAAGTAACGTAGTTTACTATAAAAAAATAAGAAACATCCTATCATTTTACATCTTGATTCTCAACGTGGACACGTAAAATTTGCTGCTTTGATATTCACCCATGGGTTTTATACAAAAGTAGACTCAACATTTGACAATGACATGCGACGCCAAAGTGACAACGCTGTTTAAAATTTTGATCCGTTAAAATAAACAGAAAATAGTCAATAGTTTCCTTAATAAGTAGTGTTATTATATCCCCGTGAAGCCGTGTTTACGGACTATTCAGTAGTTTTTACAACATAATATTATCAGGATTCTTATGCGTTCGTGAGTAATAAGCAAATTTCTTTCAAAAATTTTATACCGTCGGCGTTATTGTTCGTTGCCAAGGGCAACCCGCGAATCGCTGGCTTCTACGTACTACACGCACGGCGCTTGCTGCATGCATGCTCACTTGCCGCTTGGCTCTTCAACAACTCCAAGCTTTATGCCACATATTAATAAATATCCTTAGCTACAAACAGCTAAAGACCGGTGAACGAAAAAAACATGGAAAAGTAACTTCAAACAAAATAATTTTTTGATAGACGGCCCCACGACGTTTGTTTTCTTTGAACAGCTAGTTTGTTCTCTATTAACATCACGAAGTTATGATTGGGTAGGTTGTCAACGCTCGTCTCTGATTGTGTTGGATTTCGTATTTATTCATAATTTTCATTGTAGGGTAGAAGTAGAAATGACTTGCAAAATGCGTCACTATCCTATCATATCCCATTCTTTTCCCACATGCACACCTGGACTATCGCTGTCCTTGTCACCACCGACGGTGACTGTGTGAAGACCCTCGGCCACTTAAACGAGAGTAGCGTTACTAAGAACATGCTCCCTTATTAATTTATTGTTAACTTACGGTTTGCGAATTGCCGCGAGTGCATTTACGAACTATTGTCAAAAACACTACGGAAAGTGCGTGTTTATGTGATGAACGGCGTCTGCGCGCCCCCTCGTGCGCTGCCCTGAATCCAGCAAGGACTCGAACCCTCTGCCGACCGACACGGAAGATAGAAGACGGTGAATCTACAGGTCAGTGGTGCTGCATGTTTCCTGTCATATTCCTCTGTCCATATTTACAAGTTCGTCGTCCTAATTCGTGTCGCATTTGCAAGGTCAGACCTACCCACGTACTTCTACAACCCCCGCATTAATACAGTCCACTATTTAAATCAAACCAGCTCCCAGCGTCTGGGATAACCGCCAACAATTTTATATTTCCGCCCAAGTAATAGGTGTAAGGCGCCACCAGTATTTTATGGTCACTTCGAACCGAATTATTTTTGGTCATTTTAGCCGCATTCTAAATTCAAACCGCATGGTCAGTTATACTTATAACTTAACATTCACTGTACTACGTAATTAAAAAGATTGTCGTTCTATGTCGCATAGTACAACACAACGTAAAAGTTATTTCTTTCCAAATTCATTCCATTTTTGTGGTCCACCATTTTGTATCGTTTCCTTTATGATCGTGTTATAGGTAACTTGTTCGTAATTGTTCGGTAAACTTCGGCTCGCTTCATTAGCGCTCGTTCGCATACCAGTTCTTTTGATAATTTTACTCACCCGCAATAATTTTATTTTATTTCCGCTACTAAAATTAATCGTTTTTACGATAATAACCGCTTATAGATACTTTGTTTACATATTCGCGTTACGAACTAATTTTGTCGGGCGAGCAGGCAGGTGCAGGAAAACTCGATTTGCTGGAACACGTTTAATTTAGAATTACAATTTTTGTATTAAAATTATGATGGTGACAGTCGTTCAAAGTGTGAATCGAAAGTGAGCCGTCGCGCCGCCGCCGTCCGGTCGCCGACATACGTCACGTTGCGCCGACTCAGCACTAGTCTTCTTGTCGCCAGGCTGATGCAATAGGTATGCTTAACATCTCCCTCCCGAAGATCAGCGACTATTAGAAAATTGATTCGAGAATAGCGCTGATAATCTTGGTTGCGCACTTGCGGTGTGGTTGTTAGTCTCGACATCTATATCGCCGTGGTCAGTTTCGCCATTTGTTCGTTCTGGTGTTGTTTCCGGAGTGCGCCGTCTCATGTATCTTTGTAATGCGAGTCCGATTCCCAGTGCGCTTGCACCTAATAGAACTAGGTAGAGCGGTGTGATAGTGTAGTACACGCCAATGTCGGATGTGTTCAGGGTCAATGGCGTTTCCATGGTTATCTCCTTATTAGCAATATGGAGGCTATGGAGGTTGACGGAGTTGAGTGTTAATTTTCTAGCTTCAGTATTGTAATTGGTTCCGTTGCTGAGTGGTATGTTCATAATTTTCAGTACTTGTCCTTTCAATCGGTCGTCCTTGTTTGCCAGAATTAGGCCCGAGGTTTGTACGTCACAGCCTTTCGGGATCGTGATGAGGTAACTTCCTTGCACTGTGCTGTATTAAGTATCCGTGCAGGACAAGCGAATGCTTGTAGGCGCAGGAAAGCTTGCTACGTAGTGTCGGTCGTCAAGTGCTTCCACGGCTTCAGTTTTTAATTTGGCTACGATGAATCGGCAGGATTTGTCGACTTGTTGGGCGGATATGAGACGGTGAATGCAGTCGCCTTGACTCTTGTAGTGCTGATTGATGCTGTCCTCGCAGAGATAGTATTGACTGGACTTCGGGCATTCTGCCTCTATGTACATAAAATCTTTATCGTGAATTGCTAGGAAGGGATAGGATGGAATTCTTTGTCATCTTTATTGGGAACTACGGATAATTTATAAAGGTCATAAGTGTTGGAAAGGACAACCAGGAACTTAAACACCAATACTAAATTATGACTATTATAATAGTAGCCTAACTTAACTATGTCGTAATATTCCCTAAAACTAATGTTCAGAATATGTTCTCTACCATAGAGGGCATTTAATTGTTCTTTCATACTGTTGAATGTATCTAATTTAAACATAAGGAAATGTGTGCTCTTAGCACGTATAAAAGCTAATAAAGTTTCTAATTTAAGCATTTCGTCGGATAACGATTCGATGTTATCCGCTAGCATTATCATAATATTGAGCCAGATGGGCATACTTAACTAAATCTTTTTCCTGACGTAACTCGCGAATCATAATCTGATCTACCACTTCCCTGATTTTGTTCTGATTCTGGAGTAGTTTGTTGAGAATTTTGGAATTTTCAGACATCCAGTGTTTATTTAAACTAACTCGATTATTTAATTCCGTGACCATCTTATTTTCATTTTCCTGCAGGGTTTTAATTGCAGTATTGTAGCGGATAGCGTCCGTATAGTCCAGATTTCCGGAAATACTCTTAATGACTGAACCTAGTCCATCAATGAGGCCCCTCTTGACGCGGTTAGACTGGAACAATTCTAACTGGTCGGACAGCTCCGTGATCTTGTTATGAAGATATTCGATATGTGGTTGATATAAAGATAGCGTTTTATTGTGGAACTCGGGAGAAATATTATCTAATTGTTTTCTGACTAAATCTATATTACTACTAATAATGTCTAAGTTAACCGGTTGGACAAACGAGTGGTAATGGGAAATAACTTTTGTTTTTCCTAGCATAAAGGGTAAGATGCCCGGTCCATTATCCAGACTATTCAACGTTATGTCTTCCGCTTGTGTCAGGCTCAGGCCCAGGAGGGCGATCCTGTAACAAACGATTGCTGTTAGGAACCCGTTTCAGGCGAGACTTAGCAATAGGACCACGTTTCTTTTTGGTGTAAATGTGGATCGGTAAGTTGGCTAAGACCGTGTCGCGTGTAAATCTAGGGGCCAGTTTTTGGCGGCTGGCCATTGGGTTCTGCACAAAAATATGCTGATCTGCAGAATATTCTTGTTCGGGTTCCCTATCTTTATTAATATTTTCGATAATCCGTGTACGATCGTGCAAGGATGAACCATTAATCATCTCGAAAACTCTTTGCATTTTTGCGCGATGTTCCTGTGAATATGACTGTAGTATATTTTCTGACAGGTTAATATCTAAAGGGTCACGGGGATCTAAATGGCCAGTAATTATATCTAAAGGTCTGCATTTGGTAAAACTGTGAATAGAACTGTTGTAACCTAGAATTGCATATGGCATTAAGTTCATAGCGGAATCGCCACGGTGCTCTAATTTTAAAATACGTAAGTGTTCTAGAAGTGTGGAATGCAGCCTTTCCACCATGCCATTTTCATTTGGTGTGCATGCTGAAATTTTGTGGTGTTGCACTTTATGAATTTTGACAAACTCCGAAAACAGTTGATTTGTAAATTCTGGGCCTCTGTCTGTGACAATAGTTAAGGGAAATCCATGGTGAGTACTAAATGTTAGAAGAGCTTGTACGACGCTGATCGCGGTCGCGTCCCTTAGGCAGTAAGCTTGAGCATATTTTGAAAATGCGTCAATGATTGTAAGATATTTTTGCGTTTCGACACTTAGTAAGTCAAGATGTACTATTTCAAATGGTTTGGTTGGTGGTGGTATTATATTAAACTTTTGTTTCACGGGGTTTCTATCGTATTTGGCTTGACCGCACACGTCGCATCCGTTTATATATTTTGTTACGTGTTCCTTCATTTTTGGCCAGTACAATTTATTGGATAAGGACATGTAGCACTCATTAATTCCACGATGATTGGTTTTACCCTCGTGGTACTTGCGAATAATCTCCTGTTGTTTTAAATAATCTTTCACATTTTCTAACTCTACTTTTGTTACGACTAAATCCATTGATGAACTTTTAAATTTACTCTGGATAATGGGGATAATTTCATACATGGCTAATGGGGGATTAATGAGAATACCGGTCTTTACCTTGGGGTTAATATATTCTTTCACAGCGTTTACGACATCCTCTTCGATATTACTCTTAGAAATCTGAATATGTGTTTTAACGTGTGACTCAAACGGTTTTGAAACTGAAGGGTAACTTTTTACGTCATCGACCAATGTGAAAATGATTTGTTTATGGTACTTGTTAAGTGGGAAATCAGTTTTAGGAACTTCTAATATCGGATTTTCGGCGTCGGTGTGAACTGTATCAGTTTTTGAATTATTCAATAATGAGGATGGTCCTTCCGTAGGGTTCGCTATAAGAGAGCTAGTCTCCTCGTTGTGTAGCTGGATACGGGATAACGCGTCGGCGTTAGTATTACACTTGCCTTGCCTTGCTTGTCGCCATCGCGTAAGACGCGAGTTGGGTTCTTTGATGTTCATTATCCATTGAAGAGGCCTATGGTCTGTGACAATTTTGAATTTTCTGCCGAATAAATATGGTCTAAAATATTTGGTAGCCCAGACAATCGCAAGGAGTTCCTTCTCGATGGTGCTACAGTTGATTTCACTACTGTTTAATGTCCTAGAAGCGTAAGCAATAGGCTTGTCCGTACCTATGGTCCCCTGAGACAAGACAGCTCCTATCGCTAAGTTCGATGCGTCTGTTGTTAAGACAAATTCTTTAGAAAAATCAGGATATTGTAAAATAGGGTCATTAATAAACAGTGTTTTACATTTCTCGAAACAGTTAATGTAATTTTGGTTGTAAGATGTGTTTTATATATAATTGAAACACTTCTCAGTCGTTCTAGTTATTATTTATTTATTAGTTTTTACAATTTCAGGTGAGACTTAAATAGACGTTGCAAGCTAATCCGCGCTCCAGTCATTGCATGGCCGGCGTACCATAGATTAACAACCAACTACATATTAGTGTTGCTACATAATAATAATCCTCTCACATCCCTTTTCTTTTCTTAAAAATAATTAATCATCACAATATTCATGCAAATAATTTGGTTTCTTAACAATTCGACCACTTCTAGTTTTTCTATTTTCTACAACAATATTGTCAAAATTAAATGTAACAGTCTTCTTGGTTTTACTATCTATTATGTCATTATTAGTTTCAAGATCAGTCTGTTCTTCAGAACAATCTACAAAATTATCCACATCACAATTAACATATTCGAAATTTAAATTATCATTATTTTCCACAATGTCATCTACATTATCTTTGCTACAATTACTATAGTCTATATCTCTAAAAGCTAAATTGTCAACACAGTCATCATCAGTTACATTATTATTAAATCTTTCATTTAGAGTATCATTTTGTATTATACATTCTAGATCCTCATCATCATAATCATATGTATTTTTTACTTTAAATTTTCTATATTATGAACCTTTAAATATATTATATCTGTTTCTCAGAACGTTCTGCCCATTTTCCAATAATACTACATAGGATCTATCTTTATCCCCTTCTTTTACAATTTGACCTGGGATTAACTTATTCTTATTTCTATCTCTAATATAAACATTTTGTCCATTATAGAATAACATTCCTTTACCCTTAACCTTCCTATCATGATACATTTTATAACTGTCATTTTTCTTTTGTACATATTTTTTTATTTTCTTATACTTTGTTTCATAACCATGTCTATTCACAGGTAACAAAGAAGCTACTTGTCTACCAATCATCATCTCATTTGGCGACTTTAACTCGTTATCAATAGGCATATTCCTGTATTCTAACATAGCTAAATCTATATTCTTATTTTCCAATAAACATTTTTTTAACATTTTTTTAACTGTTTGAATGTGACGCTCAACCATCCCATTAGACCTAGCGTAATAAGGCGTTGATGTCTTATGTTTAAACCCAAATTGCTGACAGAAATCTACAAATACAGAACTTCTATATTGAGCTCCGTCATCTGTATATAATAATTCAGGGATTCCCCATCTAGAGAATGATGTTTGTAAAGCTTTTATATGCTCCTCAGCTGATTGGTTTTTTAGTTCACATAACTCTATATACTTAGTAAGATAATCTACTATTAATAAAAAGATTTTATTATTAAAGAAAAACATATCAGCTCCTATTGTACTCCATGGTTTATCAGGAACTTCTCTTAATTTTAATGGCTCATAACTATGACTTTTTTGATACTGTAAACAGATGTCACAATTTTTAATCATGTCTTCTATTTCTTTATACATATGTGGCCAATATAACAATCCTTTTATTCTTTTTTTACACTTTTCATAACCCATATGATTGTAATGAATTTGCTTTAACATGTCACAACGTAATGATTTTGGTACTAACAGAGCTGCATCCTTGAATATTAAACCATTAGCTACATATAAGCTTTCTTTAATAGAATGATAAAACTTCAATTGAAATGGTATATCTGAATATTTAGGCCACTCATTTTGAATATAATTAATAAGCAATATCAAGTTTTCATCTTTAGCCGTTTCTTCTTGAAATATTTTTAATTTTTGTTCACTAATATTTAAATTTTCTATAATCATACAGACATGCATTTCTATCTTTTCATCGATATCCTGATTACATATGTTATCTTGTACATATGCCCTAGATAATGCGTCAGCCACTAAGAGCTCTTTACCAGGTTTATATTTAATATCTAAGTCATAACCTTGTATGCGCATTCTTAATTTCTGCAATCGTAAAGGAGTTTCATTCATTGATTTTTTAAATATCTGTTCAAGCGGTTTATGATCAGTTTCTACTGTAATTTGTTTGCCATATATGTATTGATGGAATTTTTCACATGCATACACAATTGCTAATAATTCCTTCTCAATTTGTGCCCATGATTTCTGCGAATCAGTTAGTGCTTTAGATGCATAAGCTACTGGTTTATTATGTTGTAATAAAACTGCTCCTAACCCGGTACTACTACTGTCAACCGACAGTGTAATAGGACTATTCATCAAAAAAAAAATTAAAACTGGTTCTGTAGTTAAGATTTGCTTCAATTTATTGAAATCTTCCTTTTGTTTTTCACCCCAAACAAATACAGAATCTTTTTTCACTAATTCTCTCAATGAATTTGTAATATCTGATAAGTTAAGTATAAATTTAGATACATAAGTTATGATTCCTAGAAATGTTTGTAACTCTTTTTTACTTGTGGGCTCTTTCATATTAACAATAGCTCTAACTTTCTCTGTATCCGGTCTAATACCTATGCTACTCAATATATGGCCTAAATATTTGACCTCAGTTACACCAAACTGACACTTATCTTTGTTGAATCTTACTCCTGCTTGTTTAGCCCTGTCCAAAACTTGTTTTAATCTCTTATCATGGGATTCTTTGGATTCTCCCCATATTAATAATTCGTCAACATATTGTTCTACTCCCTTAATGTTACAAAATATGTCATGAAAACATTTACTAAAAACTTCAGGTGCTGAGTTTAAACCAAAGGGTAATCTTTTATAACAATACCTCCCATATTCACCAGCATTAAATGTTGTATATAATTGACTTTTTTCTGATAATTTTATCATGTAAAATCCTTTAGAGGCGTCTAGCATCGAAAAATACTTAGCCTAGGCATTCTAGCAACTAATTCCTCAAAAGTGCTCATTTTATATCTTTCTCTGATTATACATTTGTTCAAATTCTGTGGATCTAAACAAAGTCTGATAGAACCATCGTTTTTCTTCGCTACAACCATAGAATTAACCCATTCAGTAGGCTCATTTACTTTTCTAATGACACCTAACCTCACTAATTTATCCAATTCACTTTTAATTTGATTTTGTAATTTAAATGGAATTTTTCTAGGTATTTCTACAATAGGTATACAATTTTCCTTTAATTTAATATCATATTCATATTTTAACTCACCTAATCCAGTGAATAATTCATTATATTCTGACACAATGTCACTTTTATTTACCACACTCACCTTATTAATAATACCAAGCTTTACTGCAGTTGAATAACTTAAAAAACTGGGTGTGTCTAAATTCACTACAAAGAGTTTACATATACAGTCACTGTTGTTGTATCTTAATTTTGCATCACAAGTTCCAAGTATTTTGATGTCGGATCCATCAAAGTTTGTCAATCTTATATTTCTACAAGTATTTAATTGCAATTTTAATTGATTCATTGTATTTCTATTTATGATATCCACTTGAGAACCTGTATCAATTTTAAATTTTACATATTCATTATTTATTTGGATATTTATATACCACTCCTTGTTTACGGAGTTGACTGCATAAACTGTATCTATTCTAAACTGTTCTACATTTTCACTATTGACTACTGAACATTTATAAGTACAACATGAAGCAAAATGGTTAAATTTATTACATTTTACACATTTTTTACCATATTATTATGCTGGGCATTTAGCATAACCATGAAACTTATTGCATTTTCCACATGGCCTTGATGTATTAGCATCTTTTTTGAAGTGCTCACCTGACCTTTCTTGATAATTAGATTGTCTGCTACTGGACGTTCCTCTCGCACCATACCTTGCTTGACCTGGAGTTCTGCTCCGACCCCTGGCTTTCGGCTCTCTGTTACTTGATGATGGTCGTCTGCACGTTCCTTTATTTACTGCAGCTACTTCATTTGACTGCTCACTGTTTAGAGTTTTTATTTGACTTTGAGCCACTTGTGCGGCTTTACTCATGCACTTGTCAAGAGTCAAATCCGGTATTCTTAGTAATTTTTCTCTAATATTACCATCCGTAATTCCCAGTACTATTTGATCTTTTATAAGACTATCCTTCAGGTTTCCAAAATTACAATCCAAACTAAGAGATTTTAGTGCTGTATGATATTCTTCGTATTGTTCGTCTGTTTTTTGTTTTCTTGAGAAGAATAGGTATCTGTTATACGTTTCATTTGTGGGTGGACTACAGTGTTTTTCCAGACGTATGAGTACCTCATTGAATGATATGCTCGCTTTGTCCTCGAAGCTATTATATATTAGCAGACCCTCTTCACCGATGCAGTGTAATAATAGAGCTTTTTTCTGTTCATCATTTAGACGTGTATCTGCTCCACTGGTGAGAAAATATAGGTCAAACCTTTGTTTCCAGTTCTCGAAACTTCTTTTTTTCGATTTCGATCCGACAAAAGATAATGGCGGCGGCGGTTGTAGTTGCTCCATCTCTCACTTCTTTTTACTTTGTTCCACGTCGACTTTTAGTTGTCGTCGTCCTCAGCGCCATGTAAGATGTGTTTTATATATAATTGGAACACTTCTCAGTCGTTCTAGTTATTATTTATTTGTTAGTTTTTAAAATTTCAGGTGAGACTTAAATAGACGTTGCAAGCTAATCCGCGCTCCAGTCATTGCATGGCCGGCGTACCATAGATTAACAACCAACTACATATTAGTGTTGCTACATAATAATAATCCTCTCACATTGGTCTAACGTAATTTTTGAGCCTTTTTTTAAACATTGAGTCATAGGTTTTGTCACTTTCGCGAAATCGGGTATGAATTTTCTATAGTAACCAAGAAGACCCAGGAACCTCTTAATCTCGGTGGGAGTTTTTGGAAGTCGATAATTTTTTATTGCGGATATTTTGTCGGGATTTGGCTTAATGCCGTCTTTGCTAATACCATGGCCCAAGTAGGCTGTCTCGAGTTTGAGGAATTCTGACTTATCCATTTGAATTTTAAAATTGGACTCGCGTAATCTATTGAATACTTTTTCCAAATTGACCATATCTTCCTGTAGAGATGTAGAAAAGACTATTACCGTATCGTTACTTACCTCTAGCTGTGGGTGACACACTTGATCATAATCGGTGTAATAGTATCCTTCATAATACTCGTTAGGTTCGTAAAACATATAGCTGTCGGTATCATAATCTACGTAACCGTAATAAGCAGAACATTCATTGAAATTCATCTCCCTACTTCCGAAATTATGATTAGCCGGGGAATTACCAGATTTAGTCCAGTCATGTCCTTTTGTTGCGTTACTGGGTGGTAAAAGTCTAGGCACAAAATGGCTGACGCCACTCATAGGTCTAGGCTGTTGAAAGTTACTTTGCGGTACGATATTACGCGGTATAAATTTAAATGCATTATTTTGGTTATAATTAGGAGGAGGAGCACGAAAAATTTGTTGCGTGCGTGATGGTCCGGCCTGATTTTGATTATTTAAATTAGGTCGCCATAATACGGGTGCTTGTGGCATCATTGGGTGTCCGAATGGACTCCTAGAGGGTCCAGGCATATTAAAGGGGAACGGTCTAGGCTGTGGCATATTAAAACCCGATGGTAAGGGCAAAGGTCTAGGTGGCACGACTTGGGGTATCAATTTCTTATCTGAAACTTGGCTACTACGCTGCTGCAAGTACACCACGTTTTGTTCCTCATGAACAAACTCTAAGGCCTTTTCAATGCTTTCGGGTCGCATACACCTAATCCGCGAACCTAGTGGGTCCTTGAGCCCACGTACAAATGCCTGCAAGGTCAATTTTTTATATAGGTCCCTTTTCGCGTTGATAGTAGTCTCTACTTCCTCATGTAGAGAGACATATGTCATTAACGTGCTGAACAGGTTCTGGCACTTTTCATAGAACTCCTGAGGGCTGTCAGGCCCTTGTGACAGTAACGCTAAGTCATTATATAACGCCGTCTCATCGCGCTGATCTGAGAAATTATTTACGAGAGATTTGCGTATACCTGTCCAATCTGATGGGATGCCGTTGGAATTGATCAATCGGGCCGCGGGACCAGTTATTTTGTTTAATATGCCGTAAATAAGAGCAATTTCCGAAAGTCTGTTAGGCGGGCTTGCTTTTTTAACAAATTCGTCTACCAGCTCGTCACATAACTGTATGAACCTAGTTAATACGTTAACGTTACCATCAAACTCGGGCACCAAACGAAGGGCCCTAAAAATACCATCTAAATCTGCCATCCTGTTCTGTAGACTATCTAACCTAACACAAGAGTCTGAGTAAATTTCTCTATTTAAATCTAGAGCACTATACTACTATGCCTACTATCTAACCTAACACTCCGTGATTCTCTAGGATGGAAAATCTTGGAAAATGTGTGGGTACAGGGAACTTAAGGACTAGGGTGAGCAATCCACTAAAAAGATTTTAATGTACTCACATGAATTGCATCTCGGTCTTCTCGCTGTATCGATGGTTGGATACCCCTGCTGCAAGTCACGACGTGTAGATTCGGATCCTCGAACGGCCTCGATGACCGCCTGGTCAGCGCACAGGTGCTCGTTGATTCTCGAGGATCGTGCCGACTGCGCCAATTTTGTCGGGCGAGCAGGCAGGTGCAGGAAAACTCGATTTGCTGGAACACGTTTAATTTAGAATTACAATTTTTGTATTAAAATTATGATGGTGACTGTCGTTCAAAGTGTGAATCGAAAGTGAGCCGTCGCGCCGCCGCTGTCCGGTCGCCGACATACGTCACGTTGCGCCGACTCAGCACTAGTCTTCTTGTCGCCAGGCTGATGCAATAGGTATGCTTAACATACTTATCGCCGCTTTACTATTTACAGTTATTCACAATGGTTAAGTCTAAGAGGAAGAGTAGTGATGCGGATCTGTTCGTCGACACTACGAGTACTAATAGAAACCAGTTATCATTAAACGTAGTCAAACGTGATGTTATTTACAAACGCGTAGAAAATATTTTCGAACTTGCACAAAAAACAATTAATTATCGACAATATTTTAACTTTTTTAAGTCGTTTTGTTCTAGTGCTTCAAATATTGATACATTGCGTAATGATTATCAACAAGCTTTATATTCCTATAATATATTAAATTTACAGTTGAACCCCGATTCCGATGTCGAATATAATTCCTGGTTATCGTTTGAAGAAATGTTTTGTTTTCTAAAACAGGTTTTACTCAATAACAAACCCGAGTGTCCTGAACCTGAGGCTCAGCCTTCATTACAAAAATCTAATACTCGCCTTCCGCCCATTGATTTGATGTCATTTGACGGTAATGTAAAGAAATGGCCATTGTTTTATCAACAATTTAAAAGCATGATACACGATAACGCATCGCTCACTAATAGTGAAAAAGTATTTTACTTAGTAAATTAACTGGGCAGGCGTCGTGCGTTTGCGCAGGGTTGGCTCCAACCGCAGAAAATTATATTATTATTTGGGAGGCACTCGTGCAAAAGTATGACGATCCTCGCTCACTCGCATCCGCTTATTTAAACCAATTTACATAGGTCGTCTTGGCGCTCTACTATCTGCAAAAATGTAAAAATCTTTGAAAACCAGCGACTTGATACATTGAAAGAAAAGCGCCAAATACGGAAAGAGAGACCTAAGCCCTCCTACACCTACACCTATAACTCTACCGGTCAACTCTACTGCTTAAGTTGTGACCGGATATTTAAAAGCAAATTCGGTCTGGCCAGCCATATAAGGGCACACGCACGGAAGTAGTTCCAAAGGGTCGCCGTTACCGAAATCGGTAAGGAGGACTATATATGCCCCCGCCTATCAAATTGAACTCTCTACAGTGTTTCCTAAATAATGTTATTAATGTGCTTAATAATGTTGATGATGTGATTCTTGGGGATTATAACTTGGGTTTTATCGAGTGGAACAGAAGTGATGATGACCTACATCTTTCGCCATCAAACTATGAAAACCCACTGGGTTACTCATTTGTTGACTATTTGTCGGTTAATGAACTTCACCAATTTAATACCATTCCTAATGCAGATAACAGATATTTAGATCTAGTGTTAAGTAATATATCAGACGTAACAGTTACTACTCAGTAAACTGGATTCCCATCATCCAAGCTTGCTTATCTCTTTTCCACTGTCAAACTTAGAACAATTAAAATCAAAATATCGCTCCGGTTACAACTTTCTTAAAGTTGACTATGAACAAATCAAAATGTATCTTGAAAATATAAATTGGTTTGATGCCTTCCATAACTGCGTTGATGTGAATGAAATGGTTGACGCATTTTACAGTGTGCTTCAGAGCGCTATTGATAATTTTGTACCCAAACACTAAGAAAAAATCTAAATATCCGCCTTGGTATACTGCCTCACTAATTAGGGCCCTTTCTGAAAAAGAGAAATTTAGAAAAAATACTAACCTACTAACCTTTGAATTACATCGAAGTCGCTGCCATACATTAATAAATAACTGTTATCTAAATACATATAATAAAACAGTAAAAAAACTGTGTCTGTACATTGAATATATTATCTTCTATCTATAATCTATATCTTTATACATCATTTTATACATATAATAAAACAGTAGAAAAACTGTGTCTGTACATTGAATATATTAAAAAATAAATAATTGAGGGGGTTTAGAAACAGCAATAGAGCACGAATCCAAAAAAAAAAATCTGTCTGTTTGTCTGTGGGTCTGTTTGTTTGTACACGCTAATCTTCGGAACTACTGGACTGATTTGAATGATTTTTTTTTGTTGTATAGAAATTAAATCTGGGCAAGATATAAGCTATAATTTATCTTGGAAACTTCAACACCTGATGCAGAACCGCAACAGACAAGCTAAACTATAAGAGATACAAAAATGGTACCATAGCAACATTTGTTCCACGTGATGAGAATTTTCTGCTGAGAGAATAAATTTGAAGACCTGGAACACCTGATGTGGAACTCCAAGAGCCCAGCTACACTAACATATATATATAGGAATGACGTTTTAGCAAAAGTTGTTCAATCTGATGAGCACTCTCTGTTGACTAATAAATCGAAGATCTGGAACACCTGATGTGGAACTCCAAGAGCCCAGCTACACTAACATATATATAGGAATGACGTATTGGCAAAAGTTGATCAATCTGATGAGCACTCTCTGTTGATTTATAAAAATTGAAGATCTGGAACACCTGTTGTGGAACTCAGAGAGCCCAGCTACACTAACATATATATAGGAATGACGTTTTAGCAAAAGTTGATGTTCAATCTGATGAGCACTCTTTGTTGATTTATAAAAATTGAAGATCTGGAACACCTGTTGTGGAACTCCGAGAGCCCAGCTACACCATAACACATATAGGAATGACGTCTTAGCAAAAGTTGTTCGGTCTGATGGGCATATCCTGTTGACTTATAAAAATCGAAGATCATAAACATCTGATGTGGAAATCAAAGCTATCACTAATTTCAATGTATAATTATAAAATAACATAAGCTGAGAGTACTTCCACGCGGTAAAGGTGGTAACAGTTTAGGACTGATTTTCGATGACGATGGTATATCATTGAAAATTTGACGCTACTGGCCAAAACTCCCTTTTAGTTTTTTCAATATGCCTTCCGGCTTATTTTATTTCAGTGTTTAATTTCCTTATCCATTTATCTTCGTGACACAGTAGCCTACCCGGTAACGCAGTGGAGCGGTCACTTAGATTTTAATAAAACTATAAGCCTAGAAAGAGGTCGAATCTTTCCCAATGTTCCAAAGGGTTCCCTATCCTTTTTGCATAAAATTGTAAGACCTAATATAACTTGGCATACTTTTGTTACTACTAAGTATATTTTCGCATAACATTATTTACGCATAACAGCTTACGCATATTTTTTTAAGCATAATTTATCTAATCATAATAATGATTAAGCATAACATTGTAAGGCATAAATTGATTTACGCATAATGATACTAAAACATATTTTTTATAGGCATAACAAAGAAGCATAATCCTAAAAATTTTTTTTAAGCATAATTTATCTAATCATAATAATGATTAAGCATAACATTGTAAGGCATAAATTGATTTACGCATAATGATACTAAAACATATTTTTTATAGGCATAACAAAGAAGCATAATCCTAAAATGTTAGACATACCCTAATTGGATATAGCAATTTATTTTGACGATTGGGAAAAAATCATCTCTCCGGAGCAGGCAATACAAATAACATATTTGTTTTGAACATAGTTGATTGTGAACATATGTGAGTTTTTTCCCTTTAAGAAGCATGCAAACAAGCATACACCATGCATGCAGCAAACATTTAAACAAGCATACACCATGCATGCAGCAAGCATAAAGCAAGCATGCGTGCAGCAAGCATGCGTGCAGCAAGCATGCGTGCAGCAAGCATGCGTTCAGCAAGCATGTAGCATGCAAGCAAGCATGCAGCAAGCAAGCATGCAGTATGCAACATGCAGCAGGCAAGGTTTCTGTCACGGCTCCGGCGCTGCGGGGCTCCGGCGGTCCCGCGCGAGCTTATCGTCGCAGATGTGTTATCGTTAAATAATTTGCACGCTTGCTTGCAGGCAGAATACAAATACTTTTAGGACATAAGATCTCTCCTTGAATTTGTATGTATTTTCTAGCAAATAAACATTTTTGATTTGATTTGATTTTGATTTGCTCACGATCACAGCTTCGGCTTGCTGGCCGGCTCCGCCGGCCAGCCTCAGCTGCGGCGGCGAGCGTTAAAACCACCAGCTCCTCAACTCGCAGGCCGCCTCGCCCCTCCGCGCCTACGCGGGCTTAGATTACACTCTAGGGATAGGGCAGACAAGACTACGTGGAGTCGGTTTTGCAGCTATTCGTTTCTGTCACCAACTTTTGTAGCACAACTTAATTTATTTATTTATTTATTTATTTATTTAAGGACAACCAACAAAGCATACACCAAAAATACATGTTTAAGAACTATTGTTGAAATTAACTTTTTATAGTGTAGCCCTAATTAAAGGCTGCCACGGCATGCATTAAACATTGGAGAAGAAAATACAGTTACAAAACAGATCCCACCCATTCAGATCTATCTAAATAAGTAAAATCCGCTTTGCGCTGCCTTATCTGCCTGTTTCTGTATTTATTAACTGCATTTATACACCAATTATTGGTATACAAATACAGCCAATTGTAACCTAAATCTGTTATACAATATAAAAAAAACTTACATAATTAATTTAAGTTTGACGTTGTACCAATCAGAAAAAAGAAAAAAATATATAAACACTTTCTTAATCATGAAGTAATGTAAAAATACAATTATTACAATCTTTCAGGACAATGCCGTACGCAAGACAGACTTGACTTTATGTAATGAGTAAGACATATCAATATCTACATTAGGCAAGCGTGACAGGCGACTAAATTGAACTTGCATTCTGTTAATGGTTGAAAAATGACCCAGATTGGTTTTAAAGCCCTTAGCGTGAAGCAGCTGATATCTAGACTTACGAGCAAGTTTATAAGGCACATTTAAGTTTATTTGAGTTAGTAACCGCGGACAATCAAAGTGAGTGTTTATTATTTTGTACAGTAACAGCTGATCTAGGATCAAACGGCGATTTTCCAGACTCATAAGTTTAAAATGTTTCAAGCGTGAGCTGTAGCTAGTTAAATTTCTGACCATATTACAGTGATATGACAAATGCCAAAGAAATCTTTTCTGCACTGATTCCAGACGACGTTTATGTATTTCGTAGAATGGAGTCCAAACTATGCTGCAATATTCTAAGCCTGATCTGACAATTGAGTTAAAGATTGCAATTTTGGTTGAGACGCGCTTAAAATCTTTACAGTTACGCAGAATGAAACCCAACATCTTAAACCCTTTAGTAGCAATTTTATCAACATGTATATTAAACCGAAGCTTATTGTCTATATAAACACCCAAATCACGAATTACTTCTTTCTCATATATAATTTGGTCATTAATTTTATAATTACGAAAATACGGTCCTTTTTTCCTAGAAAAATGTACGTGATTGCATTTGTTAGCATTAAGTAACATGTTATTGGCCAAGCACCACTGGGAAAAACGGTCTAAGTCTTCTTGGAGTTTAAATGGATCCTGATTGCACTCCATTCGTTTTATAATTTTCAGATCATCTGCGTATAAATATATATTTGAGTGTACAAAACAAGACGTCACGTCGTTTATGAATATATTGAAAAACAACGGGCCTAGATGGGAGCCTTGGGGTACGCCCGAGGGTGTCAGAAACAGGTCCGATGAATAACCGTTGACAACAACTTTAGATGTGCGTTTAACAAGGTAAGACTCACACCACTGCAATAAGTTTCCTGCAATTCCGATTGCTTGTAATTTGTTAACCAATATTCTGTGATCCACCTTGTCAAACGCCTTGCTAAAATCGGTGTAAATTACATCTACAGGTGATCCCCGGTCTACAGCGTCGACTAAATCCGAAATAAAATACGCAAGATTGGTTCCAGTCGAACGGCCTTTCATGAAACCGTGTTGTTCAGGCATCAATGTCTGTTTCACATGCCACGATAGTATGGGGTATACTAAAGCTTCGAACACCTTGCCAAAAATAGACAAAATAGATACTGGTCTATAGTTATTCGCGTCGGATTTGTCCCCAGACTTAAAAATCGGTACTACTCGTGCTTCTTTCCAAGCCTTCGGAAAACAACCTGAGCTCAATGATTTATTATAAATCATAGATAGAGGCTCCCCCAGCAAGTCACAACATTTTATTGCGAAAATGGAAGGCAGTCCGTCAGGCCCTGGCCCTTTATTAGGGTCAAGTCTCTTTAAGGCTTTAATTACAGAATCCGTGTTTAGTGTCAATTGGGTCAGAAAATCAGAATGCTGACATTGCGCAGTCTCGTATTTAGCCGAATCGTCAACAGTATTGCACATATTTGGGTTATAAACAGATGAAAAACATGAAGCAAATATGTTGCAATTATCTGCTCCATTACTACCTATGACGTCGCCGCAATGTATTGATGAAGGGTACGTACTGTTACCGTTACGTTTATTCTTTAAAAATGACCAAAAGAGCTTAGGGTTAGAAGTGATCGAAGATTCAATTGCCTTTATATATTGCCTATAATTAATATGAGTTAATTTTGAAACTCTGTCTTTAAACAATCGATATGAAATTTTATCTAGGGGGTTGTTAAATTTGGAATAAAGTGTATGGTACTTATTTTTTTCTTGTAGTAGGCGAATAAGATTCCTGCTAAACCACACCGGATATTTACAAGTTTTAGGCTTAGTCTTAGGTACGTACATCACAATAACATTATAAATTACTTTGTAAAATAAGTCCACCATTGCGTCGACATCGCAACATTGAGAAAATAAGTCTTGCCATGCTATTTCACCTAATTCTTGAATAATTTTAATATAGTCAGCTTTATAGAACTTAAATGTTGGCTCCTGGTTAGGACGTAAAGTTTCCTCATGCAAGTTGCACAGCAGTTCAAATTCAAGGGGGGGATGGTATGAGTCTATATTACTTAGAGGACTTTCGGATACACTAAAACTTTTCACCATCGTGTTAGTTAAAACAAGATCGAGTATCTTATTTTTATTGTTATAAACACAATTATATTGAGCTAAATTATTTAAAGAAATAAAGTCCAGTAGTTTCTGCTCAAAAATGCCATTTTTGTTTAAGGAAGATGCAAGCGGTGCGCCTGGTGAGCCCCTCCATTCAATGCTACTTAGGTTGAAATCACCTAATATTAACGTGGCATTAAAGTTTTCCAACGCATTATTAGCATTATCGATAAAATGTTCTAAAATATGCTTTTGTACTGGAGGAGGGATATATACCGCACAGATCAAAAGTTTAGCTGGTCGTTTGTTTAAGCAAATATCTACGCACACCCATACGTCTTCACATTTACTCTCCCATTTAGTCACTCGATATGATCTTAACCTTTTAGACACCGCCACTAACACACCGCCACCCGACTTTTTGTTATGAAAACCACTAGACTCACGATCCCGTCGATAGACCAGATATCGGTTGCAAAATAATTCAGAGTCTAATATGTCGCCCGCCAACCATGTCTCACTCAGTACAATTATATCATAGTTACACATTAACATATTCAAGTAAAAATCTACAGTTTTGGTCCTCAAACCTCTTACATTTTGATAATAACATTTAATTATATCTGAGAATGGAAATAGATAAGTATCGTTTCAAGAATTTAGTTTAAAGTAAGAACCTATTTACTACAAGAAACACAATTACAATAGAAATAACAAATAGATCAAGTTAATTTATTCAATGAGTCCATATTACGAATAAATATCTTGTCAGATTCACCCGATTTGCGCACATAACATCTACAGGTGATCCCCGGTCTACAGCGTCGACTAAATCCGAAATAAAATACGCAAGATTGGTTCCAGTCGAACGGCCTTTCATGAAACCGTGTTGTTCAGGCATCAATGTCTGTTTCACATGCCACGATAGTATGGGGTATACTAAAGCTTCGAACACCTTGCCAAAAATAGACAAAATAGATACTGGTCTATAGTTATTCGCGTCGGATTTGTCCCCAGACTTAAAAATCGGTACTACTCGTGCTTCTTTCCAAGCCTTCGGAAAACAACCTGAGCTCAATGATTTATTATAAATCATAGATAGAGGCTCCCCCAGCATGTCTCGCTCAGTACAATTATATCATAGTTACACATTAACATATTCAAGTAAAAATCTACAGTTTTGGTCCTCAAACCTCTTACATTTTGATAATAACATTTAATTATATCAGAGAATGGAAATAGATAAGTATCGTTTCAAGAATTTAGTTTAAAGTAAGAACCTATTTACTGCAAGAAACACAATTACAATAGAAATAACAAATAGATCAAGTTAATTTATTCAATGAGTCCATATTACGAATAAATATCTTGTCAGATTCACCCGATTTGCGCACATAAACTCGTCCTCCGCGTACCCACACAAATTTATAATTTAGGTCTTTAGCTCGAAGACGGGCTGCGGCGTGTAGGTTTTTGTTTTCTATCGTGAGATTTTCAGTAACAAATATCGCAATTTTCTTATCATCCAGGCCTAGTGCGCTGGTGTTCACCTTCTCATTTGGGTGATCCTTGTTGTATTGTATTGTAGCTGCAAGCAGGGAATCCCGGGTGCGTGGGGTGTTGAACTTCACCAGGATTGTACGTGGGCGAGCAGATTCAGGGTTCGACTTGGCAACGCGTGAACAATAAGATATGTCGCCATCGTTAATGGGAAACTACACAACTTGGCCGAGTTGTCTGACAATACTCACTACATTCTCAGCCTTGTGCTCGGGTACACACTGAAGTTCCAAATTAGTCGATCTAGACAACTGGTCCATCTGCTTGACACGATTAGACAGAACGTTGACCTCCGACCGAAGCAGCTCGTTTTCAGTTTTTAGTTGTTTCATGGTGGAGTTATGAGCGACCATATCGCTATTTATACTGTCAAATTGTGTACTCATAAAACTTAGGGATTCTTTAAACCCAGTTATTTGATCTTTTAGTTCTCGCAATTCAACATTCAAGGTATTTCTTATTTCGCTCATAAATTCATTAATAACCGAACGCATCTCGTCGCGTATCATGATCTGTATATCGGAGCGTGATCCACCGTCCGGCATTCTAGTACCAGATGCTTGTACAAAGTCCGGTTTGTTTAGCATCTTACGACGCGTTACATTAAAAGTTATATCAGCCAAGCCTGTTGGTGTCGAAGGGCGAACAGGATCATTACCTTTGGGCTGTTTATTACCGCAACTGAGGCATATCCACTTCTGGCTTGCATCGAGAAACTTCTTTCCTTCTTCAGGTGAGATATCGAGGCATAAGCAGTGATATTTGTCCTTACAACGCTGGCATTCTAAATAATCCTTTTCTGTTAGGTCATTACAAACAACACATACACTCATGCTTATTCGGTGCACGCGCACTACCGCGGCGATGACAAGGACGAAGAATACAACTGTCTCTTATCGCAGGGGAGGTGCGGCAAGTCCCCGCGCTCGCTGCCAGCACTCGCGGCGAAGTTTTTTCCACAAAATGTAATTTCTATGACACTGGAATATGTGACTTATTTGTTTACACAGCGGTACTAATTAGCATAGCCGAACAATAGTTTTATTTTAGTTTTAAGAACGACACGTCTCCTTCGTATAGCGAACTGATCTCAACTCTTAATGAATTTTTAATTCAAAATAAATACGTAAAAATAACTGAAATTTGATTCCGGTATTTGTATTATTTGTATGCGTAAATACTATTATGCTAATAGTTATTATGCTTAGTAACATTATGCAAAATTCAATTTATGCCAAAACAAATTAGCCTTCAAGATGATTATGCCAACATAAAGAGTATGCCAAAAAAAAAAATTGCCAAAGTATTATTATGGCAAAACAAAATAAGCCAAAACAGTTATGCCAAAGTATATTAGGAAAAAGAAGATTATGCAAAAAAAAGGGATCCCGTTCCAAAGGAGCTAAAAGATTAAGGATCATAAGATTCCAAGAATCTACCGAAGAGCGTCAGGAGAGACTTGACGCTGTTCGAGAACATCAGGCTTCAACTCGCTCCGTGGAAACCTCTTCGGATCGCGAAGCACGCCTGCGTTCTCAGCGTATTTACGCATCTACATCCAAGTCTCTAGAGACCAGTGAAGAATATGATGCGCAACTGACCGCTGATCGTGAACGTCTGCATTGTCTCGCGAGTTGGAGACGTTCACGGAAAGAGAATTACGCTTGAGTTCTCAGCGTATCTACACATCGACTTCTAGGTATCTAGAGACAAGTGGGGAACGTGATGCGCGACTGACTGCTGATCGTGAACTTCACGCATTGTCTCGCGAGTCGAAGACGTTCACGGATAGAGAATTGCGCTTCGACATCAGACATATCAGATCTTCGATTTTGATGACCCCGTTGTCGCTTGCATAAGCAACAGGTTCCGCGTACGAAGTCGCGGGCAGAAGCTATTTTCTAAATAAATGAGCAAAAAGAACTTAATTCAAAGTATCTGCATAACTCCTACTTCAGTATGAATGGTAAGAAGAAAATATAACCTACCCAGATGGAGTACAAAAAATTTCGTACGTTCTTTGCTTTCACGAGATTTTTTTATAAATTGGCAGAATTCGTTGTGTGCATTACCCTGACAAAATGTTGTGCATTTGAGAGATGAGACCATAAAAAATAATTAGTGTATCATGAGGAGCAATTTGTTTAATAGTAGCAACATTTGTGTGAATTGTAGTTTTAAAGTTATTTGTTTAAAGTATGCCACGTTTCTTAATGTTTTGGGAACTGCATATTTCATCGCTAAAGTACGACCAGTCTAAAATTAATCAATTTTGTTTTTATCTTCATATCGTATAAAGTTACATAATCTATTTTACTTGACGTGATAAGTGTCTACCATGGGTATTTTTTACAGCTGTTTATTTGGTTATAAGTGTTTTGGTTTACTTGCAAATCCGTTTTTATCTGATTTTTGAAACCATTTAATTCCATTGGTTTTCGACAACCAAATCAAAAACTAATGTTTAAACTAATTTAAACAAATAAAGGTCTCTTATTGGTATTTTTTTTTTCAATCTTCTGCATTGAGCCGTTTTTGAGATCTGGAAAATCCCAAAACGTTACCGCAGCAAAATCTTAAATAACTCAAGAACCATACCACACACAAATTTTGCTATTTACAAACATTTACTACGCAACAAAAGCTATCTATCTAATCATGTATTTGGTTCCGGGCTGAACGAATTTTTGAAAATCGATTTTGCCAGGATAACGTTTCAAACGTTACTCCAGCAAAATGTATTTTTCTCAAATAACTTTCAAACTACAATTCACACAAATTTTGCTACTATTAAAGAAATTGCTCCTCATGATACACTAATTATTTTATATGGTCTCATCTCTCAAATGCACAACATTTTGCCAGGGTAATGCACACGAATTCGTTATCAAATTTAGGTATCTAAAGTCGCACACAGCAACATCACGCGTACGCACACATTGAACCACTCTGAGCGTTCGATATTATACTTCATTTACATAATCTTGGTCCTTAATATTAATTTTTGATTTTACTGTAATAGGGAAGGAATATGCACGTATTTTTTTCTTCACTTAAATCAATAAAATACACTCATATCAACCCAAGAAAAGTATTAAAATTTAAGTTCAAAGACTGCTTGTCGCTCAAAAATAATATTAAACTTCTGCCTCTTTCTACGACAGTTGAAACGTCCGATAGCCACGGACGTTTGATCTGTCGTAGAAAATTGCCATGGCCATGATGTGACGTCATTTACCTCAATCTGCCTCTAGCCTGCTCTGTCTCACTCCTGGACAAAGGCCTCCCTCCACTTTTTCCACTTGTCGCGAATCCGCACGTCCTCTTTCCAGTTCGGACGGAACTTGTCCAGTTCATCCCGCTATCTCATTCGTGGCCTGCCGCGACCCCGCCTCACTGTGTCAGGGCACCAGTTTCCTGCTATTTTGGCCCACAGTTTGTCCGGCATGCGGCAGACATGACCTGCCCAGTTCAATTTCAGTTGGGCAGCCTATTGAGCCACGTCAGCTATATTTGTTTTGGATCGCAGTATTGTGTTTCGAACACGATCCGTTAATTTAACTACGTAGTATACTGCGCTCCATTGCTCGTTGGCAAACCTTGAGTTTGGACTTCTGAATGTTATTCAAAGACCAAGTCTGTGCACTATAGGTTAAGACGGGGAAAATACACATGTCCATAAGAAGTCTGTGCACTATAGGTTAAGACGGGGAAAATACACATGTCCATAAGTTTGCGTTTCAGTGCCATAGGCAACTCACCCTTAATGGACCAGTAGCTCTTCCAGGCGTTTTCTGTTCGTCTTGCGACTTCTTTGTCTTGCCTCGCCTGGAAAGAGACTACTTGGCCCAAGTAAAGGTATTCCTGGACATGTTGTATTGTCTCCCCGTCTACTTTTATTAGTTTAGGTCTTTCATTGCACATAACTTTGGTCTTCGAGATATTTATCTTCAGTCCAACCTCAAGGCTTGCATCGCTTAGATCTTGAAGCATAAGCTGAAGTTCAGTGGCTGAGTATGCAAAGAGAACAATGTCGTCAGCGAAACGTAGATTTGAGTCTTGTGTTGCCGAGAACAATGCCTCTTTCCCTCCAATCGGCTGCCAACTTCCTGAAGATTTCAAATTTCAAGAGTTAAATTTTTGATTTTTTAATCTGCCTTGTTTGCATAAAATTTTTGGCCTTAAGGTGAATGCTTCGACTAGCCCGCGAAATTCAAATTTTCTTACGTTTTTGGCAAATTGCAAGCCAGTGCAAGGTTGTATGTTGATTAAAATATTCGACGCGATTGTAAGACGTATGTAGTTACAGAATTATAATCATCAAAACCGTCAATACAATCCTCCAAGTTCATAAAGGTCTAGCAAAGATTATAATTCTGTAACTACATACGTCTAACAATCGCGTCCAATATTTTAATCAACAGACAACCTAGCACTGGCCTGCAATTTGCCAAAAACGTAAGAAAATTTGAATTTCGCGGGCTACCCTGGAGCATCAACCTTAATAAAATCATTTTACTAATATTGTATGTGCTTTATTCAAGCATAAATTGCAATAACAATATTATCATAAAATATTCATCAAACTTTAAGTACTTTTCAAATAAAAGTGTTTTTTTGACATATAGACTCTGACGTCACTACCGGCGTTATCGAGGGACGATGTGTTTTGAGAGTGCGTTACGTTTCACTAAAAACATGCTACATAAAACAATAAATTATAAAAAGAACGTCCTCCTTTTTGAAGTCGGTTAATAAGTTATGTTTTAGAAACTTAAACAAGTGATGTACAATGTTCGTATGCACCAATACAAGGCATTTTTAATAAATAAAAAGAGTTATGTATTTCATGCATATCCTATTGATTCCTGAACATTACTTGGATCTTTGAAAGTGCACTTGGTAGTTCTGTTACTTAGTACCGTCGCACAGTGTGTTATTTTGCCTTAGTTGCTGACATGCCAGTTTTATGGGTTTTATTGGAAATTGTTAACCAAACAAAACACATATTATAACTTTGCCAGCTCTAGCTACTAGGTAGGTATAATAAGGGAAAATAAGAAAATCGAGAAACATCCTTAAAAACCATACAATGACCTTCCACCTTCAAGAAATGTCCATCCCTACCACCACATTGTCGGTTCAGTTCGAGAAATTATTGACTCCGTCGTAATTGGAGCAAACACAGATGTAGCTACCGTATGTGTCTGTTCGTGCGAAGATTAACCTTTGTTACAAACAGTTGGACAAACATCCAATATTCGCTGTGCGGACTTACGGAGTTAAGTTATTAGCAAGTTGTATGAAGCAAACCGTTACTAACCGTCGGAACACAAATTAACGTTCCAACTAACTTCGCAACTGGCTCAAACTTACTTGCCAAAACCCTCAGCCGATGTTGAGGCAACCCCCAACGTGAGTGGAACCCTATCAGCGTTTAGATAAGATTGAGCTCCGCGCGGAGGCTGAAGCAGAAAGTTGTCGGATGAATTAACCACCCAATTTATACCGGTGGATGTTAGGCACCGGCCACACAGAACAGACGCAAAGCACGGACCCGTCGCAGTCGCGGCGCCCGTTTAATCTACTTGCATATAAAATGTATACAGCCGTCGCGACGTAAAACATACAGAAAAGACGGGACGCTGTCACGACGTAAACTCGTCGGCGCCCTATTGGAAAACATATAGAAAGCACAGGGCGCGGGCACGGCGCGGGCCTGCACGGGCGCAAGCGGGGGAGCGGAAAGGGCGTGGAGGGCAGGTTCTCACAGCACTCGCGCTCGCCCGCTCGCCATTGTGCATCTTGCGCCATAAAAAGTCGTGACGGCGCCCTGTCTGCGACGCGTCCGTGTCTTTTCTATATATGTAAAAAAGTTGTGACGGCGCCCTGTCTGTGACGGGTCCGCGCCCCGCCCTTGTCTTGCGTCTTTTCTGTCTGGCCGTTCGCTTAGCGGGCGTCAGTCGCGCGTCGCGGGGCGGCGGCCACAGTGAGCCGTGGAGCAATCTCATCAGATCCGCACGTAACGTCGTTGTTTGGAGATAAGTAATCATTCCTTCTGCCAAGTATTACTGTATTCACCGCCGACTAAATGAAAAACAACTATAAGTATTTTTAGAACAGAACAGATACACAGAACTGCGCACATATTGTGTAGGCATCCCAGTTTATTTCTGACATAATGTGCCCTGTTATTAAAATAACAGATTGATGAGGTAAAAATCTTTGCATAATTGGCTGCTTGTGAGAAATAGCAGTGTCAACACTGACACTGCACTACATCATGAGTCTTTATGTTAAAACTATTATATAATAGGTATTAATATTTTTTAATTATTCTGCAAATTATGTTGGTGATGACGTGATAATAGTAAACAATAATCTCAGTGAACCGGATGAAATAGTCACCAAAATCAAACCGTTACTGGAATCAGTCGGACTCCACATTAATGAAACGAAAACAAAACTAGTAATCAGAAACCCACACAGCACCGAAACCTGAAGTCTTATTATAATTGAAGGAACCAGTATTCAACCGGTAGACGAAATTAAGTAGCTAGGCACGTATATATCATCGACACTTAATAGAAACAACACAGTTAACGCCAGATGTAAATAAGCCTTGCGTAACTATAAGGCCTTAATATACTTCATTAAAAACTCGAAAATGGAGTGGAAGATCGCGCATCTTATCTATATAATGGTCATAGAACTTGCAATGACTTACGATCTTAAAGCAGCGGCACTCATAAAGGCAAACCGATCGAAACTCAGAAGACACGAAATACCCATTCTTAAAGATATGATAAAGAGTACGCAAAACCCCCCGAACAAAAAACACGCGAAATTCTTATGGGAAAAACAATTAGGTACCAAAATAATTGATGCCTACGGTTATGCTACTACGGGCACATCCTCCGACGACCAGAGCCTCACTTTCTACACGCAGCTAACGGTTAAAAGTAGCAACCAAGACCAATATATACTTACATGGAACGAGTCACTCCAACAAGACATGGAATATTCCAATAAAAGCAAAGAAGAATGGATTCAGTTAGCAGCAGATAGAAAAAAAATCAGCTACCCAGGAAATATATCACCTTAGCGAAACATTTACTGACAGTGAAACAAATACTACTGACGATGAAACATATACGCGAACAATAATATCTTCAAATATAAGCCGTGTCAAAATCGAATGGAATCGCAACCATCAGAAACGAACATGATTCTCCAATGATAGAAGAGACCAATTAAACGAAGGTCAAAACACCAATGCTCATTCCTATGGATTGTACCTGTCTTTACCACTATTTCTATATTGGCTCTAGGCTGCATAGTCGGCTGATTGTGCCCGACTGGCTGCGGTTGGTCGGGCTTCTTTTCCCATCCCAGAGCATGTCTTTCCTTACAAAATAGTGCCCCCTGGTGTATCCGGCTTGTCCGGGTCAGGCTTGCTCCTGGCTGGGTGTGGTGCTCAATCATCATCATCAATCATCATCATCATTATTCTGCAAATTATGTTGGTACACACTTTAGTACCTAAATCAAACATATCTAATGCAATAGGGAATATGCACGTTATTTTTTCTTCACTTAAATCAATAAGTACAGTACTATCAACCCAAGAAAAGTATTAAAAGTTTAGTTCAACTACTGCTTGACACTTAAAAATAATATTAAACTCCTGCAATTTTCTATGACAGTTGAAACGTCCGTAGCTGTTGCAGCCATGATGTGACGTCATTAATCACAATCTGCCTTGTTTACATCAAATTGTTTGCCCATAATAGAATAACAATATTTTACTATTGTACAAGTAAAAATTGCAATAACAATATTATAATAAAATCTTAGTGAAACTTTAAGCACTTTTCAAATAAAAGTGTTTTTTTAACACGTAGACTTTGCCGTCACTACCAGCGTTATCGAGGACGACGCGTTTTGAGAGTGCGTTCCGTTTCACCAAAAACATGCTACATAAAACAGTAAATTGTAAAATAAGTGATGTATTAGCAACTTGAACAACTGTACCACAATGTTTTTTTATGGACCAATACAAGGCATTTTTAATAAATAAAAAGAGTTATGTATTTCATGCATATTCCATATTATGCACGCCGGAAATAACGTGATCACTTGGTCACATGGAGTGATGATCGAATGTAGCTACCAATGTCATTTGTAAAAAAAATGGAAATGCGTAAATTATAAATGGCTGGAAATGCGTCTCGAATGGCCAACTCGGACAATACCCACATGTAGCAGGTGTCCCTGCCCTGCACAATGTAACCGGCCGCGGTAGTTGGCAGCCAGACAGACAGGCGTCTAACACTGACGTCAATACGTCAAGCCACGCGCTAGTCGTGGGGTGAGCAGACATGAGTAACTCAGGAAACTTTCCATACATCCACAGGAAAAGACAGCCAGGTTTATGAATTATGTGCCAAAAGAGATTGTTGGCAAGAACTCGGTGGGTCAACTACTGTTGCCACATTGTACTGTCAAGGTTGGCTTGGTCGTCACCTGGGGCTTGCGACTGGTCGCACAGAACGGCCTTTGTGATGGTCTGGTTGATCTTAATCTGACGGCTTCAAACTGTTCAAAGTTGTACGTGGCTGAATTTAAAGAAAGTACTACATTTATCTGGTAACAAAGCTACCTGTACTGTGCTGTGCTGCAATACTAAACTCTTTAGGTAACTTGAATGAGTTCTCCTTTTGGAATTCAATTGAAAACTATATTGTAATATAACCTACCTATAAATATTTGTTAAAATAGTAGCTCTTTGATACCCGCAATTACAGACACAATTAAAATAGCAATGTACCGTACCCGATCGGGTACGGCTGGGGACATACAGGTAAACAAAAAACTTCAAAAGTGACTAAACTTATTACTTACTTAATAAAAAAATTAAACACATTAAAAAAAATTGATTCCATTGAATAAGAACAGGGTCATTTCTATTTGAAATCCGGAACGCGCCCGTGGGCTACTAACTTGTGATCTTGTTACTCAATTTCTTAAGGCGCTACCGAGCAAACGATACGTAATTCCAAAATAATTGCATTCGCTTGATCCCCTAATGCGTCGTTATTACTTATCCTTCAGTTATGCAATTAATATGTAAGATATATAAGGATTCACTCAATACATCATACGCTTTAGAAACACGATTACTTTTAGTTTCCTCGATAGAAAAAAAATCCAAAGTAATCTCTAAAAAACAAAATAAACCCTAAGTACGGCGTAAATACTTCACGGAAGATCATCAGATTTTGAATAATAACAAAACTACATGTTTTCTATAACGTATACGTTTTACATTTTCGAAATGTTTCTTTGTTTGAATATTATGAAGGAAATACCTAAATTAGCGTGCGTTCCGCCCGTTCTAACCAGAGCCGCCACGCTTCCCCCCTATCCGCTTTAGTCCTGCTTCGGCTGTTGGACGGGGAGCTTGTGTCGCTTGTTTTTTGCGGCGCGCCATAGAAATATAATTTATTAAATTTCGGACCGCGATCGTAACAACAACAACGTGACGACTGTACTATTTTTGCAATAAATACATTGCTCTTTGACCACTACGTAAGTTTGTCGCTAAGTCACTGGACAAGCAATGTAAACATCACAAAACGATACTTCATTAAGTGGATACTTCGCGTAGTACAGCCGCTTCTTCTTGCGACTAGTTAGGGATGTGCGTGTGGAGATCCACTGACGTAGGCTGTCGACAATATCGACTAACGAATGAAATATTGCTATTATAGTCGATTTTTTAATTTGTCAACCGTTTTAACCCGGTTGGAATATCGATTTGTAATAATGTTTTTACGTATTTTGATTATTTTACATCATAGTAGAGAAACGCGTGACCTACTTTCGTAAAGTAAGTTAATTAAATTTGAGGTTAAATCGGTGGAGTGTTTTTGGCTTTGAATTATCGTATATTATGCCTTATCCTCGTGCTACTAACTACTGTTTCAATAGGCCATGACAGCCTAAACCAGCGGTCGGCAACCTTTTGGCAGGCAAGGGCCACAAGGTGGCAAAATAAACTAAAGGCGGGCCGCACTTGTGATATTAACTCTAGAAGCCCAATATACCTACGTATCATATCCCATAGAAAAAATGAAAAGCGCTTGTTGAGGTTGCACTTGTCGCGGGCTCGAACTCACTGTTGCGCGTGCCCAAAAAGCACGCTGTCTCACCTGGCATCGCGCCCGACAGAATGAGCTCAGTGAGATGCAAGATAATTCATAGTAAAAGGTGCGTAAAAAAATACGTAAAGAACTTTGGAAAATCGAGTTTTATGAAAAAAACCAGCGCATAAATCAAGTACAAATCAAATTGATTGAATTCTTCGATAATATTGTGCTTTGTCAGTACCGACTTGTTTTGGAAATTTGACACATCTTTTATTACTAATTTACGCCCAAAGTTGCGTTAAAATTGGCAATAAAAAGTAAAACGAATCTTTGGTAGCTCGTAACTCTTTAAGGCGAATGCTTCAGGGTAGCCCGCAAAATTCAAATTTTCTTACGTTTTTTGCAATTTGCAGGCCAGTGCTAGGTTGTATGTTGATTAAAATATTATTCGCGGTTGTAAGACGTATGTAGTTACAGAATTATATTCATCAAAATCATTAATACAACCTTCAAAGTTCATAAAGGTGGAAAAATTACTTTTCCAAGGTCAAAATCATTCTTGCACCTTTATGAACGGGCTACCCTGCAGCATCAGCCTTAATGGCTTTTTATTTTACTATTCTGTTTCCTGTTGTGCTTTTCTGTGTTGTGTGTGTGTAAAATTATTATTGAGACAAAACGATATCATATGTATAACTTTGGAGTTTGGATGTACAGTGTCCAACAGTGGAGTAATTCCCTCCCGAAATTTCTATGGAAAAAATATCGACTACCTTAAGGCTGGATTCACACTATACGGTCGATTGTGGTTTGTTCATGCATTTATTTTATTTTGATAATTATAACTTATTTACAAAACTTTTACGGGCCGCAAGTGAGACGGCCGCGGGTTGCCGACCTCTGGCTTAAACCATCGTAACCGGATATTTTATTGTTTTAATTTACTTAATAATATATTTTTTAGCTACATATTGTTTATTTTTATTATAATATTATATTCCGGACATTATGTTTTATTTAATTATTTTCAGGACCCCAAAAAAAAATTGTACAATAATAAATGGAAGATCGATAACTTTCTGATTTAGTCAATCACTAGCGTACAGTGATTTTGCACAGCACAACGATAGCGGCCGATGTTTTTGTGTGAGTGAGTTGTACGGTGCATAGCAAATAGACGCTGCGTTTGATGGCATAAGGTTTATAATAGATTGTGTAATACGTTCAGTTTAAAAAAATGCGGGTGTGTGCGAGGCTTTGTATTTATTACTTTTACTGATCTGCATGTGTAGTAGTTGCCCTGTGGTTGGGGCATATCTCCTTCTTTATTATATCTTGCGGCGCGCGGGTGTGCCTTACGCACACATACATGGAGCAAATAGAATACCTAAAATCTATTAGCGCCAGAAGCTCGGCCCGCTCTTAAAAATAATTATCGTCTGCCAACACGTTTACTTTTCATAAAAACCCAAACCTAGCGTGGTTTAATCTCGCAATAATTGTTTTCAAACCTCCAGCAAGTGTTTTAACGGTCAATTAAGTAAATAGCAAATAGTATCTAAAAGTGCCGTATCATAGTGCCAGACCCAAAAGTGCAAGGAATCTTCACGGTTGTGCAAACTGTATAAAGGCGAAAGTCCGGCGAGTGCGCAACTGCCCCAGTGCTACCAACCTAACGACGAAGTTTTTGGCGAAAGCGTTCCAGCGTCGAGCGCGGTGCGACTGCGTCGTCGCATTGCGAGTTCACGCGACTAGGGCGCCACCCCAGCGATATCAAGGAACTTTTTTTCGACACCAAATCACTTTGAACCGTGAGCAGAATTTTGTTTACTTTTTCACCGATTTGGACCGTTTTTGGTTGCGTACAGAGTATTTGTTGCATTAGCTACGCTGAGACTTCTGCAGGTTATTAACTCAGGGGTCACTTGAGACTTTTGTTGAAAGCTTTGACAGCGTAGGAACGTTCTTATTACTCATAAAATAACATGGCTGGCGTACAACGCTCCCCACCGAATACGCCTAAAAACCCAACAAACAAACTGACTCATACACAGACTCAATCCGAACCTGATCTTAAGTCAGCAATTGAGGATAGCGCTCATGTCAACACAAACAGAAACAAACGCGCCCGACAAGAGAAATCACATCAGAGCGGTGCAGCCTTGAGTACGCAAGAGCTAGAAGACAAACTTGATGCATGGCAGAAGGAACGTGACACTAGCGTCTCCAAATTATCTAAGGCCCTATCGGAACAGACGATTTTAATTTCAAAACTTGTCTCTGATACTGCTGAAATTAAAGCTCAAAACAGCAAAATTCAAGCATCTAACATCGAGATTCGACAGTCAAACGAGGAGATTATGCAATCGATAACATTCATGAACAACAATTTCGAGGAATTGAAACAAGAAGTTGAGGATTTAAGAAGGGAACGACAGGAACAACAGCTGTATATAGAAAATTTAGAGAGAAAAATTCAGGACATGCAACTAATGTAATGACTGATGACCTGGTGAAGGTTGCGGGAATCCGCTGGATGCGAGTCGCACGGGACCGGTCAATGTGGCGACACTTGGGGGAGGCCTATGTCCAGCAGTGGACGTCTTTCGGCTGAAATGATGATGATGATGATGAACTAATGTCACGCTCGTCGGGCATCGAACTTCGAAACATTCCTACAGAAAATGAAGAGAATAGCGCTAGTCTCATTACAACCGTATGTAACATAGGCAAGCGAATTGGAATCAATGTAACTGAACCTGAGTTTCGTGATATCTACCGCCTACCAGGAAAATCGAACAATTCTGCAACACCACGACCTATTATCGCCGAATTTACTACAGTCCAATCCAAGCAGTCATTTCTTTCAGCTGTCCGATACTACAACAAGGATAAACCAAAAGAGGATAAGTTGAGCACAACACTTATTGGTATTCCGGGAAAATGCCAGCCTGTTTACATCACCGAACAATTACCTGCCAACACCAAAAAACTGTTTTATCTATCTCGGGAGTTGGCCAAAAAGTATGACTATAAATATTGCTGGATTGCCAACGGGAATATCTTCTTGAGAAAGCTACAGGGAGATAAACATATATTAATTTGTTCAGAAAAATGTCTACAGGCTACACCTACCACCAGTATCTGACTAGTTATTAAGCTCCTCCATATTATTATTATTATTATTTTTTTTTCCAGTAAGTTTTTAATTTCAACCATTAGTGAATGTATACACAAACAACAGCAAACACACTAACACACAAACCTAAACACATCAGCCCACAATACTTCACCAGCACAAATTCACAAATAACATTCATCAAACACCTACAAAAGAACATCCATTCACCATTACATACACCACATAGTGACATCTCTGATATTTTGGTGGTACTGTTAGGAACCTTTATCGAAAGTAGCAACATTAAAAATAGAAATAACTTTAATCTCAATCTCAATGGCTACTATAAATAACATTAATGATGACCTAGATAGGCTTCACCTAGAAAATTCGTTCGTAATTAACCCAGAGGACTGCGTTAAATATTCAATCCATAATAACATTAAGATACTGCACATGAATATACGCAGTCTAAGTAAAAACTTCGATAGTCTCCAAACACTTATCCATACCACCAAAGTTGAATTTGACGTTATTGTGCTGACAGAGTGTTGGCTGAGAAAAGTCAGTAACGTCCCTATAATGAATGGATATCAGTCACACTATTCCTCAAATAACTCAAATCAAAATGAAGGCGTCGTAATCTATATTAAAACCGAGTCTAGCGCCACTGTATACGAACCCAACATGGTAAATGCAAACTGTCTCATATGCAAAATAGAACCAGGACTTGCTATTGTGGCAGTTTATAGGTCTCCCTCGTATAACACCAGAGATCAATTTGAATTTTTTCTTAATAGCCTCAATGATGCCTACAATGATCTATCTACCTATCAGAACGTCGTCCTTGTTGGTGACCTGAATATAGATATCAGGCAAGATAACAGAAACGACCGTAGCTTGGACTATCTCATCCTAAACGCCTCTCATGGACTATCACCTACCCACCTACTCCCAACCAGATTAGAAAACTGTTTAGACCACTTTCTAACAAAAACAAATTTACCAACCTTAATTCTGGAATCACACATTACTGACCACAAACCGATAGTGCTAGTACTTAAATACACTAACCCTACACGTAACAAAAAAACCACTACTTCTCGCATAAATTATGACGCTGTGAAGGACGAACTGGGGAATACAAGTTTTGCAGATATCTACAAGAGTAGTGATGGTAACGAAGCTATGAACACACTAATAAAAATTATCTCTACAATTACAATTAAACACATAATACAAGTCACCATCCCGAGGAAACAACGAACCTTAAAGCCATGGATCAACGCAGGTCTTCTTAAATGCATTAAGAATCGAGACAACATGCATTTAAAACTAAAAAAAAATCCGGATAACTTAACCCTAAAAATTACGTATACGCGCTATAGAAACTTTTGCAATGAACTACTTAGAAAACTTAAACAGGCACATGAACACAATGAACTACAAAAAAGTAAAAACAACCCTAAAGCCCTCTGGAAAACAATTAAAGAAATCACGAACACTCGCCCAACACGAAATAGTTCAGACATACTTTTGAAATTATGTCACACTCCTACTTCTTCCATTAACAATGTGTGCACTTTTTTCACCAATGTTGGTAAAAACTTGGCATCCGAGATTGTACAAAATCAAACTACATCCATCAGCAATCCTTCCCCCGAAACTTTAACAACAAGTAATCCTTGTAATTCGCTTGTCATTGCTGAAATAGACGAAAGTGACGTTGAAGCAACTATACTTCAGCTACGCAGTGACTGTGCCGTAGGTTGGGACGGTATCACGACATCGCTATTAAAAACGAATCGTCATATCCTGGTTCCACCTATAACCTACATCCTTAACCTCTGCATTCAGACAGGAGTTTTCCCAAATGCTCTTAAAAAAGCTATTGTGCACCCAATTTTCAAGGGAGGGGACAGAAACTGTGTCAACAATTATAGACCCATATCGGTCCTCACATCGCTTTGAAAAATATTTGAGAAAATTCTTAATAAGCAACTTAGAAACTTCCTAGACAAATTTCATCTTATAGCCGACAACCAATACGGCTTTCGTTCAGGAGTATCAACTGAAGACGCGGTACTAGATCTTACGCAATTGGTTGCTAAAAAACTCGACGAAAAGACGAAGTGCCTGGGAATTTTCATAGATCTTTCTAAAGCGTTTGACACGGTTTCTGTTCCCAAACTTATCTTAAAGTTGGAATCTTTGGGTGTTCGTGGTAAGGCGCTTGAGATTTTCTCAGACTACCTTAATAACCGTAGTCAACAAGTCAAAATTGGTTCCAATTTAAGTGACGAGCAGTTAGTGACCTACGGCGTACCACAAGGTAGCATACTAGGGCCAACATTGTTTCAAATTTATATAAACGATCTCTGCAACATGACGCTCTCTAACTGCAACATATATACCTATGCAGATGACACCGCAATTATCGTCCACGGTCCTTCTTGGGAAGCTGTTAAAAGCAATGCTGAATCTGCCCTAAGTAGAATCATGCGTTGGTTTAACTCCAATCTACTGACATTAAATTTGTCTAAAACTTTATACGTTCCTTTCGCTATCCGCTGCAACTTGAAACCATCAAGTACTTTCTCCATAGCGGCACACTCATGTACAAGTCCCCCAACATGTTGCTCCTGTCCAAAATTAAGAAGAAATGACAGTGTTAAATACCTCGGCATCCATATAGACAACGGACTAAGATGGGACAAACACCTAGACACACTCACCACCCGAACATTGCGACTTATCTCTATCTTCAAATCACTCAGGGGGTCAGCTGATCATAATATTCTTAAAATGGTATATTTTGCTCTGTGCCAATCAGTGCTAGGGTACTGCATCAATGTGTGGGGTGGAGCCAAGAAGACAGGTCTCCTGAGGGCTGAAAGGGCACAAAGAGCAGTCCTTAAAGTTATGACAAAGAAACCACGCAGATATCCCACAGCGCAACTGTATGCAGACTGTAAGGTTTTGACTGTACGACAGCTATTTGTGCTTCAATCAATTCTTAGGACACATGGTAGTTTGGCTCCTGCCGACCCCAAAAAACGTAAACATATAATTCCCAGCATCCAACATAAAACTAAGTTTGCAAGACACCAATTTTACGTCATAAGTACGCACATTTATAATCAAGTTCACAAAAAATTAAACATTCTCGGTCTCCCTAGGTTTAAACTAAAACGTACAGTAATGGAATGGCTACTAACACAAGATTACCATAATACGGAATCACTTCTAACTTACATCACCTAATAAACGTTCACTCATTATGTCACTCACCTATTTCTCACACCCACGCTGTACTCTCCCATATTCAAAACACGCAAAACACAATACAAACATACACTCACTTCATTCACTCCACACACGACAAGCACAAAACACCCCATACACTCCCCACTCACAATCATAAAACACATTTACATCATTCACTCTTCACTTTCTCACTCTCATATAAAATTTACCACAAGATCATCTAAGCGCCCACTTGACACAGTCCACTGGCACGTCTGCCACAATAGAATTATGCATACCTCATAGCCGGACACTGCCCCCTAAGATACAGGCCTAGCCTAGTTTAGGGGACAGGGTTGAACCTATTGTACTTATTTTCGAATGCTAACTAAGAACTTTAATCTGTAAACAGTGCAATGTACTTGAACTTTGTGGTAATAAACTATTTTATTATTTATTATTATTCCATTTATTCATCTTTATACATATTTTTAACATTTTTAAATATTTCTTAATAAAACAACATAAAAAAACATTTAAAAATATAAAAAACAGTAGCCCACCAGCGCTGGGAACAGGATCCGAGCTGCCGGCGGATTATTATTATTATTATTACGCGACGAAAACAAAAGAAAGCTGTTATGCATTGTTCTTACACTGACAAAGCGGCCATTGAAATTTGCCGACTTACACTTGGACCGTTGAGTGAAGTTTTCAGACAAATTAAATCAAAATCACATGTTGCTTTCTATATTAAGTGACAAAAAAACACTAAAAAACAAATCAATTAACTTTTTTACTTACGTGAAATACGGTATCCCATCCTTTTTAGGGTTCCGTACCCAAAGGGTAAAAACGGAACCCTATTACTAAGACTTCGCTGTCTGTCCGTCTGTCTGTCCGTCTGTCCATCTGTCTGTCACCAGGCTGTATCTCATGAACCGTGACAGCTAGACAGTTGAAATTTTCACAGATGATGTATTTCTGTTGCCGCTATAACAACAAATACTAAAAACAGAATAAAATTAATATTTAAGGGGGGCTCCTATACAACAAACGTGATTTTTTTATAATAATTGGTACGGAACCCTTCGTGCGCGAGTCCGACTCGCACTTGGCCGGTTTTTTTGATAATAATGGTACGGAACCCTTCGTGCGCGAGTCCCGACTTGCACTTGACCGGTTTTTTTTAACGTTCTTGACGTTTATGAACATAACTTTGTTGTTTATATCAATAGGAATACATTATATACAGCTGTATGTAGTGCTGGGACTATGTTTTACGAGATATAAAAAAAACGTTACTTGATATCTCCCGTATTAGTTATTTGGGGAAAGCCGCGTGATATGTACGTATTCAGAGAACCACCCTAAAAATAGTTTAAAACTTGGATTACAATGAATGACAATTACCGAACTCCTCGCGGGCGAAACCACAGGCATAAGCTAGTAATAATAATAATAATAATCTTATAATCTATAATAATAATTATAATAAAACAGTTAAAAAACTGTGTCTGTACATTGAATATATTAAAAAATAAATAATTGAATTGAAAAAAAGTCTGTCTGTCTGTTTGTCTGTGTGTCTGTTTGTTTGTACACGCTAATCTTCGGAACTGCTGAACGGATTTGAATGTTTTTTTGTTTGTTGTATAGGTATTGAGTCTGGGCAACATATAGGCTATAATTTATCTTGGAAACTTGAACACCTGATGCAGAACCGCAACAGACCAGCTAAACTATAAGAGATACAAAAATGGTACCACGGCAAACATTGTTCCACGTGATGAGAATTTTCTGCTGAGAGAATAAATTTGAAGATCTGGAACACCTGATGTGGAACTCCAAGAGCCCAGCTACAGTAACATATATATAGGAATGACGTTTTAGCAAAAGTTGTTCAATCTGATGAGCACTCTCTGTTGACTTATAAAAATCGAAGATCTGGAACACCTGTTGTGGAACTCCAAGAGCCCAGCTATGCCATAACACATATAGGAATGACGTCTTAGCAAAAGTTGTTCGGTCTGATGGGCATTTCCTGTTGACTTTTATCTTGGAAACAAACACCTGATGCAGAACCGCAACCGACCAGCTGAACTATAAGAGATACAAAAATGGTACCATAGCAAAAATTGTTCAACGTGATGAGCATTTTCTGTTGAAGATCTGGAACACCTGATGTGGATCTCCAAGAGCCCAGCTACACTATAACATATATATAGGAATGAAGTTTTAGCAAAAGTTGTTCAATCTGATGAGCACTCTCTGTTGACTTATAAAAATCGAAGATCTGGAACACCTGTTGTGGAACTCCAAGAGCCCAGCTACACCATAATACATAAGAATGACGTCTTAGCAAGTGTTGTTTGGTCTGATAGGCATTTCCTGTTGACTTTTATCTTTGAAACAAACACCTGATGCAGAACCGCAACAGACCAGCTGAACTATAAGAGATACAAAAATGGTACCATAGCAAAAATTGTTCCACGTGATGAGAATTTTCTGTTGAAGATCTGGAACACCTGATGTGGAACTCCAAGAGCCCAGCTACACTGTAACATATAGGAATGAAGATTTAGCAAAAGTTGTTCAATCTGATGAGCACTCTCTGTTGACTTATAAAAATCGAAGATCTGGAACACCTGTTGTGGAACTCCAAGAGCCCAGCTACACCATAACACATAGGAATGACGTCTCAGCAAGTGTTGTTTGGTCTGATGGGCATTTCCTGTTGACTTATAAAAATGTTTAGTCTGATGGGCATTTCCTGTTGACTTACAAAAATGAAAGATCTGGAACGTCTCGAATCGTCTCGCGCATCCCGTTGTATTCCCGTCCCCGGGCTCTTAAAATTCCACATCAGACGTTTTGAGGTCTTCGATTTTGACGACCCCGTTGTCGCTGGCATAACCAACAGGATCCGCGTACGAAGTCGCGGGCAGAAGCTAGTAATACATATAAATGTAAAATTGAAAACGATATTCCCAAAAACTGTAAAGCTTTCTGGCGGTACATAAAGGATAAACGTCGTGGGGAATCTTGCATACCTGCTGATATGTTTATGAATGATAGGGTCGCCAGTAGTGATCGTGAAATTGCCAACCTTTTCGCAGATCAATTTGTGTCTGTTTTTAGCCTAAACCCAGTTACTAATAACAATACTTCAAATGGTTTTTCAGGTATTAACTCTGTCATAAATACTATTAAGTTTACGGAAATGCAAATTTTTAACAAGCTCAAACACATAGATGCCTTCAAAGGGGCTGGACCTGATTCCATACCACCTTTGTTAATAAAACGCTGTTGCCATGAGCTTACCGCAACACATCTGATAGCGCTGACAAAAAGAAGTGAAATCCCACCAAAAACATTCTGTAAAAAACCGGCCAAGTGCGAGTCAGACTCGCGCACGAAGGGTTCCGTACCATTTTTTATTTTTTTTATTTATTAAATCTCTTACACAAAAACAAGTTATTTTATACAGTTTTTTACTCGCCAAACTTTACAGTTTGATGGCGAGAAGCGCTCGTTTATCATACATAACACGTGGTGCATGGTTGTTAGATAGTGGTCCTGTGGGATTATCCTATTTACATGATGCACAAAATAATAAGGATTACGCTTCTGGAGAACATACACCAAAATATCGAGAAATTGAGCGGGTAGAAGGTAAACAAACCGAGCGTGAGTCATGTACAGAGCAATGGTCGCCGCCGGCGCGGCGCCGGCGGTGACGAGCGAAAACGTAACCGGTGTGACAAGTTACGTATCGGTGGCGCGTACAGCGGCGCGGGTGGTGACGTCATCGCACTCGAGCCCCGCACCTGTAGCAGCACCTGCGAGTCAGCTGTGTCCCGCTGCTAAAGCAAACGATAATAATGGTAATTGTTTAATGAAGCAGCTGCGTTTGGATATGTTGTGTTCGAACGAAACTGATTTGATTGTAAATCCTGATAACGAAGGGTGGAGAAAGGTGACATATCGCAAAAAACGACCCAGCTATCGTTATCTGGGCAAATCGGGTATAGCGAGTGATATGAATTGTAATTTTAAAGCTGCGGACAGGAAAGTTCCTGTCTTTATAACGAATATACATAGTGAAACCACTGAGAATGACATAATTGTATATTTTCGCGGTAAGACTCAGGAAACGGTATCTTTGGAAAGAATAACTATGGAAAAGGAAAAAGGACACAAGGCATTCAAATTCTTAGTTTCCGAATCGAAATTACCTATTTACCTGGACGAAAATATATGGCCCAAAGGTATTATATTCAGACCTATGTATTTTAAACGCCGTTATCCGAGCAGAGTATCGTCTGCGCCCGGCCATAGTGAAATAAACAATGGATAAATCTATTTGTCGGTTCGCCAGCTATAACTGTAAAAATTTGAAACGCTCCATTGATAGCATAAGGGAGTTATGTGACACCTGTGATCTGATTGCCTTGCAAGAGACATGGTTGCTTCCAGATGATATACCGTTTCTAAACACGATCAACAGTGGCTTCGGGTGCACGGGAACGTCGGCGGTCGACACGTCCGCTGGCATACTGCACGGGAGGCCGTATGGCGAGGTCGCGCCGTTGTGGAGAAACAGTGTTTTCCAGCAAGTGACTGTGTTGAAGTGTGTCAGTGCTCGTATATGTGCTATTAAGATAACAAGTGTTCAACCGGCGATTGTAGTAATAAGTATCTACATGCCTACGAATTCGGTGGAGAACTTGCCTGACTTTACGGACTGCCTAAGTACAGTGAGTGCAATTGTAGACGAATATGGTATTGAGTCTGTATTTGTATTAGGCGATTTCAATGCTGATTTACATGAATTGTTTTTTAACGAGCTTGGTAATTTTTGTAGTGAGCAGTATTGGTCGTGTGTGGATGTTGATTTTCTGGGTACTGATTCGGGGGCTTACACCTTTATTAGTGAGGCAAACGGGTCATGTAGCTGGCTAAATCACTGTATTATGACGCAGGCGGCAAAGCGAGCTGTTGTGAATGTTTTCATTGTTTATGACACTAATTGGTCCGACCATTTTCCCCTAGTTCTTGAATGCAATTTGCATTTATTGACACCAAAGTTACCTAATACTACAAGTTCTTATAACAACGTTGTGTGGGGTGTAAGAAATGATAAACAGGTTATTAAATATACCAATGAGTGTCATAAGCGTCTGAATTTAATTGATTTTCCTGTCGAGTGTATAAGATGTGCTGACAAATATTGTAATGAGCTTGGTCACACGCATGCACTGGACAGTTTGTACTCTGACATTGTGTCTGCCCTTCGTGATGCGTCTTGGCGGGTGGGAGTGGTCCACGTGTAGTGGGATGGAACGAGCTTGTCAGAGAGGCTCACAGAAAGGCTCGGTTGAAGTTTTCTGAGTGGGTAGCGTGTGGTAGGCCTAGGTCTGGCATCATGTATGCGGAAATGTGTGAGACCAGAAGGGTGTTTAAATCACGATTGAAGGCATGTCAAGATCGTGAAGTACAGATTAGGATGGACATTCTTGCGGAGAAGCATTCCAGTGGTGACTTCCGTGGGTTTTGGAAGCACACGAGCAAAGCAAACGGTAGGCAAAATCTTCCTGTGAGCGTCGATGGAGTTAGTGACCATAGGGGAATAGCGAATGTTTTTAGGGAGCATTTTTCTATACAGTCCCCTATGGGGTCGGCGGGTGCAGTGTTAAGTGTTGGGTTGCCTAATGAGGTTGTTGGGGTTCGATACTTGGCCAAAGACGTGGCTTCAATTATCAAGAATATGACGAGAGGTAAATCCCCTGGGCATGACGGTCTCAGCATTGAACACCTGCAACATGCTGGCCCACATATTAATCGAGTCCTCGCGATGTTTTTCTCGCTGTGCGTGAGCCACTCTTACCTGCCCTCGGATCTTATGAGGTCTGTGGTGGTGCCTGTTGTGAAAAATAAAACCGGTGACCTTGCTGATAAAGCGAACTATAGGCCTGTTTCGCTAGCCACCATCATAGCCAAAGTATTTGACGGTTTGCTTAATACACAGTTGGGTAAGTATGTAAACCTGCATGATAACCAATTTGGTTTCAGACCACACCTGTCTACAGAGAGTGCCATACTGTGTCTTAAGCACACCGTCAGATACTATACAGACCGTAGGACTTCCGTATACGCGTGTTTCCTCGACTTATCCAAGGCTTTTGACCTGGTTGCGTATGATATCCTGTGGGATAAGCTCGCGAGTATTAATCTGCCGCGGGAACTTGTGGCTATCTTCAGGTATTGGTATGCGCTTCAGGTCAACAGTGTCAGGTGGATGGAGGCAGTGTCTGAGCCGTATCGGTTGGAGTGTGGGGTGAGGCAGGGCGGCCTGACCTCGCCCACCCTTTTCAACCTCTACATGGATGCACTCATTGTCGCGCTCAGCAGTGAGCATGTCGGTTGTCATGTTGACGGTGTATGCGTCAACAATTTAAGCTATGCTGACGGCATGGTCCTGTTGAGCGCGTCGGTCTGTGGTCTGAGGAGGTTGCTACGAATATGTGAGGATTATGCAGGTGAGCACGGTCTAAAATATAACGTCTCAAAAAGTCAATGCATGGTCTTTGCGTCAGGTGGTGCTAAGTGCCCGGAAACGGTGCCTCCGCTTTATCTGAATGGTTTACCTCTGGATAGAGTGGATCAATTTAAGTACCTTGGGCATTTAGTCACGTCTGATCTCAGGGACCATGCGGACATCGATCGGGAGCGGAGGGCTTTGTCAAAAAGAGCAAAAATGCTCGCCCGCAGGTTTGCACGTTGTTCAAATCTAGTTAAAATCACCCTGTTCAAGGCGTACTGCACCTCTCTATACACGTGCAGTCTGTGGGCTCGCTACACACAAGCTAGCTACAACACCCTCCGCGTCCAGTATAACAATGCGTTCAGGGCAGTGTTGGGGCTGCCTCGTTTCTGCAGTGCCTCGGGCATGTTTGCGGAAGCGCGCACCGACTGTTTTCACGCCACCATGCGCAAGCGGTGCGCGTCCTTGGTGCGCAGGGTGCGAGCCAGCTCCAACGCTGTCCTGGCGATGATTGCGGGGAGACTTGATTGTCCTTATATGAGGCACTGCTGTAACCGGCATGTTGCTTAGACCTAATGTTTACATATAATTATATACGATTGTTTTGACATATTTCTTATAATTCCACATATTGTATTTGATAATTAATTTTGACATTTAAATTTCTTGTAATTCCAAATTTTGTATTTGATAATTTATTTTGACATTTATTTATTTATTTCTTAATGTAATTCTGCAATTTTAATTATATGTGTTTGTATTTTTGTTTAATATGGGTCTCGGACCTGAAATAAATGATTTTATTTTATTTATTATAACTTAAAATTATAAACTTAACTTTAAATCGAATATTATATATAATTATAAAACTTACTGCTACATCTGTCTCGTGAATTTATTTTTTTCGACAACGACAGACCGACACCAACATTCAACAGACAATGAATTCCAAACCGGAGTGACCACTGCTGGCCACTCCGGTTCAGAACCCACCGCCTATCTATCCGACGACGTGTCCGCGTCCTCCAGAAACAAATTCTTTAGTTTTGCCTTTAACACACCTTTGCTTAAGTTAGAGTTATTCCTTAATAATTCTATTTTATTAAATACTTTTGGCACCAAATATTTAGACGTCCTTTTACCGTAATAGTTTGTTATTGTTTGTTGTACTAGTCTTTTCTCTCTCATACTCCTTGTGTTAAACTTATTTTTAACATTTACTTTGAATGTATCACTATAATAGTGTTCTAACCCTATCAAATACTCAACTTTCATGTCTACTGGCAAGATTTTACAAATGGAGAATAATTTATCGTACTCTTTGTTACACTTTATCTTAACCTGTTTGCTAACTAGGAACTTGATCAGTCTTGTCTGTAGATTCTTTATTTCTAGTAAATATGTTTTAAAAGTACGTCCATACACAATAAGTCCATAACTGATTAATGAGTCAGCGAGTGCGTAATATACTATCAATAATGTGTGTTTATTCACTACACTTTTCAATTGATAGAACTTTAGGGAAGTTCTATCAATTGAAAAGTGTACAGAATACAGATCTCAGTCTATTACAGACATCAGTTACATGCGTTTTCCAATTAAAATTTCTATCTATACTTAGACCTAAATATTTAAATGAACTTACATACTCCAACTTTACGCACCTACAATTGATCTTGTTATCATGCAAACATTCGTATGTATGTCCTATCACATTAATATTGTCTCTGAGCACAGCTTTAGCTCGCAAATTGTATGGCGAGTGTATATGCATGCATTTTGTTTTTAACAAATTTAATATTATTCCATTGTCATGTGCCCACTTGGTAATGCTTTCGAAGTCTTCCTATACGTACTGTTGTACCTCCAGTATATCTTTCGAAGCATAAACTACACACATACCATCTACATACATGAACACTCGACATTTTGTTTACAACATTCGACACACTGTTCACGTGCATTATATAACCTACTGGTCCAAAAACTGATCCGGTCGGCACTCCGAGATTCACACCTGCCTCCTCCCCAGTCACACCAGCTATGAACGTGCTTATTCTCCTGTTAGTTAAATAGCTTTTAAACCATTTATTCGTGGGACCGCGTATTCCACATTCATCCATCGCTTGCAGTAATATGTCGTGATCCAGTGCGTCGAATGCTTTTTTGTAATCAATGAAGAGTGCTATCAGCTGCTTATCAGAGTCTAGACACTCATTAACATAGTCGGCAAACGCCGTTAGGGCCGAGACAGTACTGCGCCCTTTCCGGAAGCCATAATGTGTGTCTGACAATATATTGTGACGTTCCAAAAACTTACTAATGTGACCAACAATATTTTAAACTATTTTGTCTAAGACAGACAATATGGCTACCGGTCTATAATTTACATATTCCAGGTGGCTGCCAGACTTATAAATAGGGCGAATAATAGCATTTTTTAACTCATCAGGATATACACTCTTAATCAAACACATGTTCATTAATTTAGCTAAAATAGGACTTAATTGTTTTCGTACATATTTAATGTATTTCGCCCTCACTCCATCTAAACCTGGCGCTTTTTTACACGACAACTTATTTATAACTTTATCTATATCTGACGAACTAACAGTAATATAGCTAAAACTAACCTCGCTCGGCTTAACATAGTCCTTTCGATTTAAGAATTTTGTGTCACAAACATGTTTAATACATTGAATTTCTTCAGTAAAAGTTTTAGCAAAAGTTGTACATATTTGGGTGACGCTTTGTGTTTTACCTAAATATCTTAATATCGCATCGTCTAAACTAGTTTTATTCCGCCCCAACCACAAGTTAATGTTTTCCCATATCTTGCTAAAATCCCCATTACATTTTTTTATTTCATCTTGTTTATATCTATTTCTAGCCTCGTTTACAAGTTTATTTACCTTATTTCTAAATTTCGTGTATTCTAATCGTTTAGTCATATTTTTTGGCGATGCTTTCCATGCTCTAAATAAATAGTCCCTACGACACAACATTGTATATAAGTATTTATCTATCCATGGTTGTGTTCTTCTTTTATCGGAGGATGTGACTGTAATCATACTTTCCTTATAAATTTGTTCAAACACTGTGCACAATTTCTGAAACAATAGTATCGGGCACGATATTGGGAGTAGTTGCGCCCAGTCATATGCTTCTAGCTTTTGTTTTACAATCTTATCACTAATTACATTTCGCGTTTTTTTCCCACTATTCGCTTTTAAAAGTAAACTTTCGCTAACACTCGTACTCGTAGCCAATGCTAGTCCAACGGCATGATGATCGGAGATGTGCGTCTCGAGCACATATGACGACGAACCGCACTCATTGCGTCCCGCTCGCACCCATACATAATCCAAACACGACGTCTGAAGTTGCCCGTCCACGATCGCCTCGCGTGTTATCTCTGTGCTCGGTATTACGCACTGCAGGCCGCATTCACACAAGGCGTTTTTATACTTTGTTGTAATTAGATTAACTACATCATTTAAAATGTCTATGTTTGTGTCACCAACCACAACAATGTTTTCCAGTGCAGGGATTGACCTAACGACTGTCTCTAATTGTTCTATGAACCGTATCTTATTTTTGCTAGGTGGTCTGTATACAGCAATTATATGCGTTTTCTCGTTTTCTGATCTAAGCTGGCCGTGCAGCATTTCTACAGCTTCCGTCTTCACTTTTTGAGCATCGAAGCTAAGTCTTTCTTTTGCGTATATCAATATTCCTCCTCCTCTAGTGGTTTCCCTTGAGTGTATGTGTGTATTATATCCCGATATTTGATAGAATGAAAGTTCTTCCTTCTTGATATTTATCTCACTTAGTATTATTATATCTATGTTATATTTGTTTTGTTCTAACAACACTAGTAACTCGTTGAAGTGTTTCCGAATTGACCTTATATTCAAATGAAAAATGTGATGAGATGCTTTATTTGCATCCATATAGTTACTTAATGATGGTATGTCGTAGCATCTTTTAAATGAAACATCAGTAGAGAAATCAGCTGTTTGGTCGAATAGTGTTGAAAAGAAATCACCTAGTGTGTACTCGCTGCGTTAATCGCGTGTATTTATTTACATTCTTCGACCTTTTACAAGGCCGCTTCCGATCTTAGGTATGTTGTAAATCTTTTTTTCTTCACTATTTTTTTTAACAAGAATACTGCTATCTTGAACCCAAATGTACTGAAAACCTATTGATTTTAGTTGGTTTCTTACGATCCATAGCAGTTGACGCTTATACTTAGGTAAATCTTCATTTATGAATATTCTCGAATCGCTGCCATTGGCGTAAACTTTGTTATTGATAATCTTAGACTCCGCTACTGAATGTCGAAGTTTGAAATGTCGACGTATGTTAGTTCTAAAGTACAGGATCTCGATGTACGCCAGTTCGAAAGTTCACTGGAGCGAAGCATGCAAGGCCGACGTATCGTTAGTTAGAAAGCATACGAGTGCGATGTACGCCAGTTCGAAATTATCCTGTTACGAAGTATGAAATGCCTCCGTACTGTTACTGGTACTCCTACAACATTATAATTAGCAAATTTGTGTAAAAATAAATTTACTTCATTTTTTATATAGAGACAGACACGGATATTAGTAATTGTTTGTACCTATTATTATGATAAATATATTTAAACGGAAGTTTAACGCAACAATGATAAATAACACTATGTGTTTACTATTTTACATTACAAATAGACAATGCATTTTAAAAATATTAAGTTTACCAGGTACTATATTTATTGCAAAATTAGGTATAGAAATTGTAAGGGTAGATAGTATAGTCATACTTTCCACTGTATACTTTTTTGAATAATTTGCCCAGGCCTATCAAAACTGTCGGCAGCTTTTCTTTTTAATGAGTGCCTGACGGTATTTGCTTCAGCAGTATTCGAATCTGGTTCATGAAGATGAAATATATTGTTAAATTTGTGTACATAATGATCATCTCCATTCTTTCTTGTAATTACCGTGGCGCCACAACTCGACGACTTTTTCTCACGCAATTCCAGTAGAACACATTATCACACTTTTTATTAATCATATATAGACACCCATCAAGAAACAAAAGATTATTATTTTTATGCGACATAACAAACTCACATTTATCTCCATTTTTACGAATGAGTTAAAATGATGATTGTAGGACAACAAATTAATTAATGACACTTGGAAAAATACTATCTACCCTCACAATTTCTATAATTTTGCAATAAATATAGTAACCTGGTAAACTTAATATTTTTAAAATGCATTGTCTATTTGTAATGTAAAATAGTAAACACATAGTGTTATTTATCATTGTTGCGTTAAACTTCCGTTTAAATATATTTATCATAATAATAGGTACAAACAATTACTAATATCCGTGTCTGTCTCTATATAAAAAATGAAGTAAATTTATTTTTACACAAATTTGCTAATTATAATGTTGTAGGAGTACCAGTAACAGTACGGAGGCATTTCATACTTCGTAACAGGATAATTTCGAACTGGCGTACATCGCACTCGTATGCTTTCTAACTAACGATACGTCGGCCTTGCATACTTCGCTCCAGTGAACTTTCGAACTGGCGTACATCGAGATCCTGTACTTTAGAACTAACATACGTCGACATTATTTTCAAACTTCGACATTCAGTAGCGGAGTCGTAATCTTATTCTCCTTCTTCGCTGACATCCAGTTGTTGCGAGCACTTTTAGAGCGAAGCTTAACCAGTACGATCTTAGGTCTTGTCTCGCCTGGTTTTTGTCGCCCTACCCTCTGCGCGTCTTCGATATCATTTGGGTTCAGGTCCAGCTTTTTAGCTAATTCACCTACCACCGATTTAATATTTTCTTGATTATGCATCTCTAATCCATGTATTTCAATATTTTTTTCACTTTCTCTTATTTCCAACTCCTGTATTCTTTCTTCCATAGCTTTATTGCACTTCTCCAGATAGCCATTTTTTGCTCTAATGACTTAATTTTTTTTTGAGATTCTTCTTTGCATTCCATCAAAGATTGGTACATTTTAGAATAGAATTCAACATTGGCAGTAAGGTCGACAATTTTTTTCTCAACACTGTAAAGGGTACCTCCAGCTTTTTATTTATTTCGGCCAGCGCTCTCGCCTGATCCTTCGCTTGGATTTATTGCCAGTTTTGGACCTTGTGATGGCTTCGCTTGTGCGGGTCTGCTTTTTGCTGACTGGCAGTCATCGCAGATTGCCGTCAGCAGAAATTTATTGCTTTGCACACACTTTTTGTGATACACCGCTTCACATGCACCTTTGCACTTCACAATCTCATCTTTGGTCAGAGACACAAAGAGTTTGCACTTTTTGCACTGCACCATTTTTACTTTGTAGTAATGATAATACGTTAGATATAAGTAGTAAGCTGATAACAATGTTTATAAAAGTAAACAAATTGCTCATTAACACGCGAACGTACGATAAGCGCGCGCGCAGCGGTCTTCATTGTCTAAGCTCCCGTTGCACGAAACCCTACCTCACAAGGTGGCAGATCAGAAATGTAATGTAGTGATAGATACTACTTAGGAACACTGGATTTTAGTAGGTTGCCATCGCATATCCTGGAAGAACTTTTATTTTTTTTCGTTTTCGTATCGCTATTTTGATCGAAAATTACATCATAAGGTGGCAGATCGAAACGTTTACCTATCGAAAGAGACACGTTTGGAGATAACAACCCGCATAAGTTGCCAGCCCAAACCCTGGCAGGTTTCAAGATCAGCCATGTTTTATGAGCCCCAAAAATGGGGTCATTTACCTCATCAGGTGGCACCATGAAACCGATGCAGATCGATTGCCCTAGTCTTGCCATTCATGAATATGTAGGGTTGCCTGCCTTCAGCTTGGCAGGTTTTCTGGTCAGTCACCTCGAACAATATATTTTAAAATCTTGGAATAACGAGAAATTCTTGTATAGATGCTATGATTCAGGGTTTAATTTAATAAATATCGGGATATTAAATTAAAGTCGACTTACTAACAGACTTGCGTCTCACGGTGTTGAAATAATAGGGTAAATGTACCAGTTTTGATAATTTCTTCAAATATTGAAAAAAGTGATGTTGCCTTTTACGTTCAACGTGACATTATAGTCTAACGGGCATTTTTGTGCTGCATAACAATATTTATATATATAATGAATCATTAATCACCTGTGATTTTTATGAGTTAAGTTTATTTTTGCTTTTACTAGCTTTCTGCCCCGCGGCTTTTCCCGTAGTAAAATGTAGGTACCTAGAACCTACCGTATGTGCAATTCTGTTGTAAAAGATATAACACTGTAAAGTTTCATCCAAATCCGTTCTCTAGTTTTTGCTTGAAGATTTCTTCAGATTGATGCGGTTTGTTATTTAACAAGTACTTCTGCATCCACGAAGAAGCAGATACTCGGCTTATCTTTCATATGTCTAAAGTTCAACCTGAATCCAAAGTTAAAGTTAATTTAAGTTAATTGCTCGGACACAGATATATTGGTGATAATAGGAAAAAACATTCACTAACTTACAAATTGTTCACAAATTTGGTTCACTAATTATATAATACCCACCTTCAATCAGCTTATAGCTGTACCGAATTAGCGCACAAGCTAGGACCTGAAATGTGCAAAGCCTTACCAGCTGCACACGCCTACACAGGTTGTGATTACACATCCTCCTTCAAAGGGAAAGGAAAAATTAAATATTTGATTTAATAGAGGCCGACCAAGATTTTAGAAATGTTTTTGCATCCTTAAATAGTCCAGAGGACATACAAAACAAAGAAAATAAACAAATACTTTAAAAGTTTACATGCAAGTTATATTCCCAAGGAGGGACGTGAATAAGGCTCGTTTCGAAATGTTGGCAAAAAATATGGGACTCTATCGCAAACATCGAAATTCATGTTAAAAATTATAAATTTCAATGCTGCAACTCTACCGCCATGTTGGAAAAGTTTAAAACAACATTTACTAAGGACACTGCTTGTGAGCTCAATGTACACAAAACCATCTTGTTTTTTGAACCCATTGAATGCGTATGGGTTCTAAATAGTAATAACAACTATGATATTTTGTGGTATGAAGGAAATTTATTTATTTATTTGTGATTCTTCTTCTGATGAAGAATAACTTTGTACAGGTACCTTAAATAAAACAAAAAATATGTAACTTGTTTATATTTACTAATGTTTGTACGTGTAAAAAAAACATGCAAGTGAGTTTTATTTCTTTTATGTTTGTACCTGTAGGTACCTTAAAAAAATTGTATGCAAGTAGTATTATGCAATTCTATGCATCTTCTTCTAAATGTATAATAAATATAAAAAAGTTAAACGTACTGTTCTAGTGTGTATGATAATTTTGAATAGTTACTTTGAATTAAGCTGCATGAGGTTTCCCATATTTGAAATAAAGTTGATTTTTAATTATTTGTTTTTATTATTTCTATTTCTACATGATAACTATTGTTATGCAGCACAAAAATGCCCGTTAGACTATAATATCACGTTGAACGTAAAAGGCAACATCACTTTTTTCAATATTTGAAGAAATTACCAAAACTGGTACATTTACCCTATTATTTCAACACCGTGAGACGCAAGTCTGTTAGTAAGTCGACTTTAATTTAATATCCCGATATTTATTAAATTAAACCCTGAATCATAGCATCTATACAAGAATTTCTCGTTATTCCAAGATTTTAAAATATATTGTTCGAGGTGGCTGACCAGAAAACCTGCCAAGCTGAAGGCAGGCAACCCTACATATTCATGAATGGCAAGACTAGGGCAATCGATCTGCATCGGTTTCATGGTGCCACCTGATGAGGTAAATGACCCCATTTTTGGGGCTCATAAAACATGGCTGATCTTGAAACCTGCCAGGGTTTGGGCTGGCAACCTATGCGGGTTGTTATCTCCAAACGTGTCTCTTTCGATAGGTAAACGTTTCGATCTGCCACCTTATGATGTAATTTTCGATCAAAATAGCGATACGAAAACGAAAAAAAATAAAAGTTCTTCCAGGATATGCGATGGCAACCTACTAAAATCCAGTGTTCCTAAGTAGTATCTATCACTACATTACATTTCTGATCTGCCACCTTGTGATGTAGGGTTTCGTGCAACGGGAGCTTAGTCTATTAGTAATAGGGTTCCGTTTTTACCCTTTGGGTACGGAACCCTAAAAACTAGCCAATTCTCGATGGAGCTGCTTGTTTATCTCTAAAAAGTAATGAAATCTAGACAAAGTTGTGCCAAGTCTAAGGTTCCTTACTGCGATTTCTTTATTATTATAGTTAATGTTGTGTGACTTGGCCGTTGAAGGGTACACAAGGGTACAAAACCAGGTGCTCCATGACATCATTGCACCAATCTGTCACCAGAACCGCTACCCATTGACGATGGACAATTGCCACTTGGAAAACGTTGATTCAATAACCAGTCAATTGTAGGCTTGATAAAGCTGCGTATTTCAATAATACTTATGCAGAGGCGAGCCTGAAACAAACAGTATAAAAAAAATCCAGTACAGACGGACTTCTAATCATTGATAGAAGTTCGTCTGTACGTACCTATATTTTATGTTAGATCGGTGGTCAATTTGACGCTCCAAAAAGAAGAAAGCAGAAGTCAGCATTGTCAATGCTGAATCCATGTGTTGCAGAATCAACAATAGCCTAAAATGAGACACTACCGTCCAATTACCAATACCAGTATGGGTTATTAAAATAGGCAGTTACGACAGATATAACATTACGTGTAAACAAAATTGACTTGTACCCACTAACGTATAAAGAATGTTCAACGGCCAAGTCACACAACATTAACTATAATAATAAAGAAATCGCAGTAAGGAACCTTAGACTTGTAAACAAAATTGACTTGTACCCACTAACGTATAAAGAATGTTCAACGACCAAGTCACACAACATTAACTATAATAATAAAGAAATCGCAGTAAGGAACCTTAGACTTGGCACAACTTTGTCTAGATTTCATTACTTTTTAAAGATAAACAAGCAGCTCCATCGAGATTTGGCTAGTTTTTTACAGTTTAATAATGAACATAATTGTCGTTTTATTTATTCCAAAAGACGTAAATTTGATTTTTAAAGAATAAAAACCACTAATTTCGCACAATTCGGCCTGCAGTGACTGACGTAACAACCACTTCGTAGTGCAAGCTGATTAGAACTTTATTCTAACAGTATTTCAAACGAAGTTTGAACCACCACAAATAGAGTTGCTAATTTTGCTCGGGGAACCGCCTTAAGACTAAGGCTGAGGCACGCTCAAGATTCTGGTTTCCCGGTATAGACTTTGCGATAGAAACAATGATAAATTAATGCGATGTCTGCATTCAGTTGCGCCCCTCCGTTCTATAGGATACACATCGATTTTTTAGGTCCAATTAACGGTTGCATGTACTTAGTAGCAGTGGATGCCTACTCAAAGTGGGTAGAAGTATATACTATGAATTCTGCTACGACATCTACTGCGGTTATTGCTATACTGTGTGATTATTTTTCAAGATTCGGAATACCAAAAGCGATTGTAAGTGATAATGTTACCTACATCTTTTTGTTCGCAAGAGTTTGAACAGTTTTGCTTAACAAATGGAATTAATCACATCACTTCACCGGTCTACCACCCGCCTAGCAACGGCCAAGCGGAATGTTTTGTTAAAGTTGTGAAAAGGGGAATCAAATCTTGTCTTTCCTCTCAAATTACAAAAAATGCGGCTAATTTAAGACTACCAAAATATCTGATGGATTACAGGAATTCTGTTCACACTACTACAGGGTTGCCCCCTGCGGAATTGGTATACGGTCACAAGTCGAGGTCACGTTTAGACATTATTAATCCGAAATCATCGTCACCATCGTCATCCTTGTCATCTGTGTTACTTAACCGTGTGCGGGAACAACAGTGTTTGCCAACTAATCCACACGTAAAAAACAAATTAAAGATAAATGAAGTAGTATTGTTTAAAAAAATTGTGAACAAAACAAAATTTACATGGTGCAAGGCCACGCACTATCATAAAAAAATTAGGAAAGGTTGTGTATTTAGTTAAAGATTTACAAAGCTCTGAAAGTTTTAAAATACATTAATTTAATCATTAATTTCCTGCTGTTTCACACGAGTTTTGACCCGCAAATTAGACTACCAATTTAGACACGGTTTTGCAGCCGACATATGGCAGAATCCGTTACGTAATGTTGCCAGAGACTTATTTAAAACTAGCTTCTGCCCGCGACTTCGTACGCGGATCCTGTTGCTTATGCCAGCGACAACGGGGTCGTCAAAATCGAAGATCTGAAACGTCTGATGTCGAATTTTAAGAGCCCGGGGACGGGAATACAACGGGATGCGCGAGATGATTCGAGACGTTCCAGATCTTTCATTTTTGTAAGTCAACAGGAAATGCCCATCAGACTAAACATTTTTATTAGTCAACAGGAAATGCCCATCAGACCAAACAACACTTGCTTAGACGTCATTCCTATGTGTTATGGTGTAGCTGGGCTCTTGGAGTTCTACAACAGGTGTTCCAGATCTTCGAGGTGTTCCAGATCTTCAAATTTATTCTCACAGCAGAAAATGCTCATCACGTAGAACAATTTTTGCTATGGTACCATTTTTGTATCTCTTATAGTTCAGCCGGTCTGTTGCGGTTCTGCATCAGGTGTTTGTTTCCAAGATAAAAGTCAACAGGAAATGCCCATCAGACCAAACAACACTTGCTAAGATTTCATTCCTATGTGTTATGGTGTAGCTGGGCTCTTGGAGTTCCACAACAGGTGTTCCAGATCTTCGATTTTTATAAGTCAACAGAGAGTGCTCATCAGATTGAACAACTTTTGCTAAAACTTCATTCCTATATATATGTTGTAGTGTAGCTGGGCTCTTGAAGTTCCACATCAGGTGTTCCAGATCTTCAACAGAAAATGCTCATCACGTGGAACAATTTTTGCTATGGTACCATTTTTGTATCTCTTATAGTTCAGCTGGTCTGTTGCGGTTCTGCATCAGGTGTTTGTTTCCAAGATAAAAGTCAACAGGAAATGCCCATCAGACCAAACAACACTTGCTAAGACGTCATTCCTACGTGTTATGGTGTAGCTGGGCTCTTGGAGTTCCACATTAGGTGGTTCAGATCTTCGATTTTTATTAGTCAACAGAGAGTGCTCATCAGATTGAACAACTTTTGCTAAAACTTCATTCCTATATATATGTTATAGTGTAGCTGGGCTCTTGGAATTCCACATCAGGTGTTCCAAATCTTCAAATTTATTCTCTCAGCAGAAAATGCTCATCACGTGGAACAATTTTTGCTATGGTACCATTTTTGTATCTCTTATAGTTTAGCTGGTCTGTTGCGGTTCTGCATCAGGTGTTTATGTTTTTTCCAACATAAAACTCAATAGGAAATGCCCATCAGACCGAACAACTTTTGCTAAGACGTCATTCCAATATGTGTTATGGTGTAGCTGGGCTCTCGGAGTTCCACAACAGGTGTTCCAGATCTTCAACAGAAAATGCTCATCACGTGGAACAATTTTTGCTATGGTACCATTTTTGTATCTCTTATAGTTCAGCTGGTCTGTTGCGGTTCTGCATCAGGTGTTTGTTTCCAAGATAAAAGTCAACAGGAAATGCCTATCAGACTAAACAACACTTGCTAAGACGTCATTCCTATGTGTTATGGTGTAGCTGGGCTCTTGGAGTTCCACAACAGGTGTTCCAGATCTTCGATTTTTATAAGTCAACAGAGAGTGCTCATCAGATTGAACAACTTTTGCTAAAACGTCATTCCTATATCGTCCCCGTAGTTGGAAAATTAAATAACTCTGATTTTGTAGTTCTGAGATAAACGCGATTTAGTGTTTTTTTTATAGTTAATGTACATTTGTTAAAAAATGTGAGACAATTTCACCGTCGGTAATTTTATATTTTGTGGACCTGATTACTTTTTGCATTATGCTTTAACAAACTGAACTCTATCTTTAACATTAACTAAATAACACATAAAAAATCAAGTTGTTTAATTTTGCCACAACTGTTATTTATAACGTAACTACAATTAGCTACTTATTTCGGCTATTTATTTAGTTTTCCTACAAGCTAAATACATTTGGTAGAGTAAAATTTAGTGAAATAAATGCAGTTATTGAATTTATCGAACTCGAAATATTAAAATTTTGTGGCTTTGTACGTTATTATTACTTTGATATTTTTTTTAACTATTATTGGTCTCATCTATATACATATAATAAAACAGTAGAAAAACTGTGTCTGTACATTTAATATATTAAAAAATAAATAATTGAGGGGGGTTTAGAAACAGTAATAAAAAGTCTGTCTGTTTGTCTGTTTGTCTGTTTGTTTGTACACGCTAATCTTCGGAACTGCTGGACGGATTTGAATGATTTTTTTGTTGTTGTATAGGTATTAAGTCTGGGCAAGATATAGGCTATAATTTATCTTGGAAGCTTGAACACCTGATGCAGAACCACAACAGACCAGCTGAACTATAAGAGATACAAAAATGGTACCATAGCAAAAATTGTTCCACGTGATGGGCATTTTCTGCTGAGAGAATAAATTTGAAGATCTGGAACACCTGATGTGGAACTCCAAGAGCCTAGCTACACTAACATATATATAGAAATGACGTTTTAGCAAAAGTTGTTCTATCTGATGAGCACTCTCTGTTGACTTATAAAAATCGAAGATCTGGAACACCTGTTGTGGAACTCCGAGAGCCCAGCTACACCATAACACATATAGGAATGACGTCTTAGCAAAAGTTGTTCGGTCTGATGGGCATTTCGTGTTGACTTATAAAAATTGAAGATCTGATGTGGAAATCAAAGCTATCACTAATTTCAATGTATAATTATAAAATATTCACGCGGTCAAGGTGGTAACAGTTTAGGACTGATTTTCGATGATAATGGTGTATCATTGTAAATTTGAGTCTACTGGCCAAAACTATGTCTTCCGGCTTATGTTATTTTAGTGTTTAATTTCCTTTTCCATTTATCTACGTGGCACGGTAGCCTACCCGGTAACGCAGCGGAGCAGTCACTTAGATTTTAATAAAACTATAACCATGCCTAGAAAGAGGTCAAATCTTTCCCAGTGTTCCAAAGGAGCTAAAAGATTGAGGATCATAAGATCCCAAGAATCTACCGAAGAGCGTCAGGAGAGACTTAATGCTGTTCGAGAACATCAGGCTTCAACTTGCTCCGTGAAAACCTCTTCGGATCGCGAAGCACACCTGCGTTCTCAGCGTATTTACGCATCTACATCCAGGTGTCTAGAGACCAGTGAAGAAAATGATGCGCGACTGACCGCTGATCGTGAACGTCTGCATTGTCTCGCGAGTTGGAGACATTCACGGAAAGAGAATTACGCTTGAGTTTTCAGCGTATCTACACACCGACTTCTAGGTATCTAGAGACAAGTGGGGAACGTGATACGCGACTGACTGTTGATCGTGAACGTCACGCATTGTCTCGCGAGTCGGAGACGTTCACGGATAGAGAATAGGGTATTACACTCATTTTTGAAAAGTGTCTCAATTAGATTCTATAGTGCTAATGAACCACTAAAAAAAACACAAAATTTTTATTCAATCGATAAGTGCCCTAAAATGCATTTAAATTTAGCATTTTCAAATTTCGCGCGTAATTTGACGAAAACGCTGGACGCCATATTGCTCTGTGGTCATGACGTCAGTTGGCTGTATAAACAAATGCAGTGAATTTTAAACACCTCCTAACGCTATTAAATACGCTTTTTTAAGTGTTAGAGAGATAAAGGGCAATACTTACATCAAAGTTTTAACATTCCGTAACTCAGCAGAGCATAAATCGGGATTTACAGCAAAGAATTTACCGACCATCAAAAAGTTTATTCTTGGTAAATATGTGTTGTCTCCTTTTACAAAACCGTCCTCCAAAGTATTATTTCAATAAAAATTACATTAGATAAGAAAATAATAGAAAGCCTTGTAGAGATTTTACGTACGCTGATAGTTGACAATTGACACTTGTATGTTTACTTACATAGCCGTGTGTCGTAACAACATGGCGACCACTGTTTAATGGTGTTATGACACAGATTAAAAAAAGCTGAAACCTTTGAATTGAATTTAAAAATTTAGTTTGCTATTTTATGAACTAAAACTAACGTTTTCCGACTGCTTTTTGCCTAAGCTATCTCAATAATATATTTTTAGATTTTTTCTCGTATAGAGTAAAATACCCTATTGCGCTTCGACATCAGACGTATCAGATCTTCGATTTTGACGACCCCGTTGTCGCTGGCATAAGCAGCAGGTTCCGCGTACGAAGTCGCGGGCAGAAGCTAGTATAAAATAAAAGCTGTATTATGATATTAATAAAGTTATATTAAAGAAGAAATAGAAAAGTACAATAAAATTTAGAAAAAGTGTATTGTAATCAGAATAATTACTTATCTTACCACAAACTTAAAAAAAATAAACAAAATTACACCAATTATAACAAGTGAATCTGTGAGCGCCGCCACATCTTTTTGCTGTCGAGGTGTTGGGAACCTCGCTGACCCGCCGAGAAGGAAGCTATTCGGCGTGATGGCCTCGTCATCATCGCTGTCTACTGATACGTGCGTGAGCGGCCGGCTGTTTACACTGTACTCTGCCTCACACAACTTGTTGTGGACAACACCTCCTCATGTGGATGTCTCTCGTGGAGGACGGCATACAGGGCGGACTACACACAGCGGACAAGGCGCTCCCAGGCACCCCCCTGAAGGGTGCTGATGGCGTTATGAAGCGCCACACGATGCCTCGGCGACTGGCCTCCCATTGGAAGGCGTCTCGGAGCTCCTTGTCGGCACCGTGCATGTTGGTGCCGTTGTCGGAGTGGATCTCGGTAGGGCAGCCTCGACGCATGGCGAACCGGCGCCGCGGCGCAACGCCAGTATAGCGGATTCTGCGCTGAGGCAGGCGGCGAACTCGAGGTAGACGGCTCTGGTGGTCAGACACGTGAATAGTGCTACATACCTTTTTTTGATGCTGACGACCAACGGTGACTGACAGCGGGCCGGAGTAGTCAAGCCCGTTGTAGGTGATGTGTCTGATGATATGCTAGGCACGTCCTGGGGTGGTCGCCGGTCGCAGACACGGAGGGTTGTGCCTTGCGAATACGAGACTGTAGGCATTGTGCCAGTATCTTCTTCGTAGTCGGCCACATCCCGATAACCCAATAATGTAGTCGCACCTCGTTGATGGTGAGCTCTGTACCGCTGTGCTGTAGGCTTCTGTGTCCAGTCTATATATAACTGGGTGATGCGATGGTCACCGTGTAGAATGGGTGGTTGCTTCGCATCGTCGGCTATTTCGTGGATGGCGGCGATACGACTTTTCAGCCGTATGACATTGTCTATTAATTCTATACGAAGCGGCCTCAGTCGACTGTCCTTTTCTATGGAATTCTGTTGCTGTAGATTTGATATTTCTTGAGAGAACGACTGTTGTTGTGAGACCTGTATGAGTAGTGTCTCTGTTTTTCGGAGAAGTTCTGCTTCAATAGTGTATTTCTCGACCCGACTGCCTCATGTCTTCGCCGTCATCTTGGGAAGGGGTTTGGTCGCTTTCTTCTGTTTTCTCCAGTCAGAATCCTTTCCTGTACTTTTCTGTGTACATTTGTAGAACGTTTTTCCGATTTCTTTTAACAGGGATATGAAGCGTAGGACGCTCACTGCAGCACGAAATAGTCACTCCCACTTCTTCACGATCTGGAATAACTTCTGTCAGAGAATAGCTGTTGTTGCCTTTTCTATCAGTGACTGTGAGTGTTCTTTGTTGATTGGAGGTTTCTCTGTAGGCCACGTCGACGGTTTGTCGTACAGAAAACTAGGTCCACGGAACCACTCATGATGCGAGTCAAAGTGGTGTGGTACGTCGCGAGTGGCGCTGTCAGCTATGTTTATTTTCGTAGGTGCCCATCGTCAGTCTTAGACCTTGCTGTTTTCTTCTTTAGATGCTGTGCAATGGGCGACAAACGGTTTGTATACTCGCGATCCTCTTCGAATCCACGTGAGGACGGTTTTGCTGTCTGTCCAGTACGTCATTGATGCGAGTTTGATACCGTGTTCTTCTATGACGGCTGCTGTTATGCGGGTTCCCAATACCGCGGCCTGTAGCTCGAGGCGCGGTATTGACTGTAGTTTGATTGGTGCCACTTTCGCCTTTGCCATGACGAGAGTGACGTGCTGTTTACCGTCTGCTGTTGTCGATCGCCAGTGACAGCTGCTGCGTACGCCATATCGCTTGCGTCGGTGAAGACGTGGACTTCTGTTTCTGTAGCTTCACTATATCTCGGATAGCATCTTGGTAAGTCGACGTTCTTGAGCTGTCGCAACTTCTCCACTAGGCGGACAGGTCTGGTTCGAGCGCTTAGTCCCAGTTGGTTCCTCGCCTCCAAGCCTCCTGGAGAATCTGTTTGGCTCGAATAGTTACTGGAGAGAGCAGGGCTGTTTCTTTCTTCAGGTGTATTTTGTTTTATGGCAATTATAAACAACTTAATTTATTTAATTTTATTTGCCTAGCATCTTATAAATTAATCACTATCTAGTTGTAGAAGAAATAGATAACATCAAGTATTTATAAATTAGGTACGTTATAATCAGAATTATTAATAGCAGAATTAAATAAATAGAGTTATTTAGTTTTCCTAGAACTTAGTTGGTTTTGTGAATCAATTTTTAAGTTGAGGAAAAATTCAACAACTCATGTTATTTAATTTATTTGACATTCAACTTATCAGTGACCACAGTTATTGATTTATTTACTGAGTTATTTAATTTTCCTTTAAAAAAATAGTGTTTGTCTGAAGATATTTATTATTCCATCTGTCCGACAAAAATGGCTATATTTTTGGAACGGATTAAGATACGAAAATGCCTGTAAGGCTCAAATATGTGGCATGTTTTAGGTGTTTTGAAAATAGGGAAAAGTGAAAATCGCCAAAATCGGACTTATTTAATTTTCCAAATACGGGGACGATATATTTGTAAGTGTAGCTGGGCTCTTGGAGTTCCACATCAGGTGTTCCAGATCTTCAAATTTATTCTCTCAGCAGAAAATGCCCATCACGTGGAACAATTTTTGCTATGGTACCATTTTTGTATCTCTTATAGTTCAGCTGGTCTGTCGTGGTTCTGCATCAGGTGTTCAAGTTTCCAAGATAAATTATAGCCTATATCCTGCCCACACTTAATACCTATACAACAACAAAAAAATCATTCAAATCCGTCCAGTAGTTCCGAAGATTAGCGTGTACAAAAAAACAGACAAACAGACAGATTTTTTTTTTTGGATTCGTGCTCTATTACTGTTTCTAAACCCCCCTCAACTATTTATTTTTTAATATATTCAATGTACAGACACAATTTTTTTACTGTTTTATTATATGTATAGATATATAGATATAGATTAATCCTAAGATTAAATAAAGTGCAACCAAAAAATGTTGCCAGCTTATTAAATATTCGTGAAAAGTCAGCCGGGCACTTGAAGTAGGTGCTCTTGCGTATATATCTGTGGGCGGTACAGACATTCATCTTTACAGGAGGCGTGAAAATTTCATTTGACATCGATTCTCCGACTGAACCGGCAAATGCACGCGCCATAATGTGTGACGACGATTTTAGAGAAAATAACAGATTCACGGTTCTCGAAGGAGAACAACTGCAAATTCGGGGAAAGGTCGGAGAATTATTGTAAGTAAAGTACGAAGTAAGAATTGTAAGGAAGATATCAATCCAGATGCACACGAATAGGTGTGCATCTGGATTGAAAGCCCATTTTTTAAATCCTTGATAAACGAAATAAGTCTTACATGGAATTTCATGGAAATTCATGGCATTCAGTTTTTACAATTTTTAACTTATTAAAAATTGTAAAAACTGAATGCCATGAATTTCTTAAAAGTGAATTAAAGTAGTTATGATCAAATAACTTGCACCCTCAATCCAGACGCTTGCGTAACTGAGTTAATAATTTTTATTAAGAACTAGCCCAGCTGACCCGCGCAACCTCGTTTGCGTCACATAAGAGAGAGAGGGTTAGGTTATGCTATCAAAAATTATCTATAAAAAACTTGTTTGCAAAAAATACAACCGACTACACAAAAAAAAAAAAAAACTTTACCCTCGATTTCTCTGGGATGCCATCATCAGACCCTGGTTTCCTTATCGTGGTACCCTTGGGATATCTCCTTTCCAACAAAAAGAATCGAACAAGAAGAATCATATAAATTGGTTTATAAACGACGAAGTTATCCGCGAACACTCATAAAAAAATAAATATATAAACGGTCGAATTGACGAACCTCCTTTTTTAGAAGTCGGTAAAAAATGATAAACTCAGAGATAGTACTTTTTGAGATTTAGACTATGCCACTGTAGACTATGCCGTAAGCTTCTGGATTGGAGGGCCCTAGTTATTTCAACTATTTTAATTCACGTTTAAGAAATGGCCTATTGCTTTAAGTTTTTTACTATTATAAAACACATATAAACGGGTATTTTCGCGAATTTTTACCTTTAATATTTGCCCGACGTTTCGACCGAATTGCACCAGCCGTGGTCGCGGGAAGACTGAAGTATTGGAGGTACCGCCACAGCCCGCCGCGCCGTTTTACTATTTTTAACTAAATAGAAGTCTTATTGGGTTTCTCAAGGATTTAAAAAATGGGCCCCCAATCCAGATGCACACAAAAAGTATGTGCTTTATTTGTAACCATAGATTTTTAATATCTATACAGATTATTAGAAGACTTATTACCAGCAGAACTATTAGGTATCTATGTTGACAGTTCGAAATGATGATAACTGGGCTCAGTGTCCATCAATTGACTTTCAAAAGGTTAGTTTCGCAGTCGCGATCAAATATGACGTCATTGGTGCTCATCGTGGCTGATGGTCACCGTAACTCATATTGACAGACGCTATCGTATCGATAATTATATTATTGCGATTATGTAAGCATATTGGACATCAACTTGGCCGCATAATAGTCGATATGTCTTGTGACTGGATTTTTATGCCTTGTGACCTGTAGAGCTATTACGTATCTCTGTTGACAGCTCGAAATGATAGTAACTGGGCTGAGTGTCCATCAAATAACTGTCAAAACGTTATGAAAGCATCGTGAACATCAAATAGCCCGCATAATAGTCGATAAAAATAGAGTGGTCAACTGCTGAGGCCAAGAGCACCGTACCCGGGCTGTTAGTCACCGCAAAGTGATATCCACTCAGTGTGATACATAATACCAATATTATGACATTCTCGGTTGTCATCAAAGTTCGGTGTACAACTGAAGCTTGATAGTCACTGGATATCAGAAAGATACGTAATAGCCCTACAGGTCGTAACATTGAGCAATACAAGCAAGTTGCAAGGAAAAGGACTCTTTCAAAAGAATTTATATAAAAGTATAACAAGATTTAACAGGATATTAATGCTAAAATCTGTTACAGATTCTGTAGAGACTACTATCAGGATCGGAACATCAGTGTTGTTTTGCCATTTGGTATGAATGTAAGTTACTAATTGAAATATGTATCTATCTACTAAAGAGCTAGAAAATAAAAGCGAATTAATTTTATATCTTTTAATGGTTTAAGGTTGAAAACAATATGGGTAGTCTATGGGAATGTCAGACTTACGTCGGTGGCGAGTTATTGGCATCCAAATGTTATATGGACATACACGTCAGAAAAACAGGTACTGCATGTAAACTACACATATTATTAATGTTTGTTACTAACGGCTGAATGGATTTGGATATAATTTAACACACAAATTGACCACTATTCGCCTATATTATCATTTTCTATATTGGACATTATATTATGTAGGATACATTTGGTTTTAAATGTAATAAGGACAAGTGATCCCACAGAGCCGCCACAGACGATCCTCGTGAACAACATGGCTCTGCAAGCAGTTCGCACAGACCTGTCGGAGAAGGACGTGGACTTTACTACCGAGTATCAATACCCAGACGGCGATGTAGTCAACGTCGCTTGCGTCAACTTCATGGGAACAGGGAACCTCACAATAAACCTAACGATAACAGACATGCTAAGCGGTAAGTTTTAACATAAAAATGTTGTACCATGATAATCCTTTTGAAAAAAAAAAAAAATGACCACAAACAGGGAGGTTCATTAACGCTGGTTTAAAAAAAGACATGTAAAAATCAAATTTTAATAATGAATGGTTATGGTCCCAGTCCAAGAAACTGACAGCCAGTCGAAATATTTGCGCAGGTTTACAATGTTTTATTGACTAAAGTCAATAAGAACTGTGCTTACCTAGATTGGTCTGTGGATGGGTGAACCCATTACATACCGAGTTTCTTCCGTGCCTCGGAAAGCACGTTCAGCCGTTGGTCCCGGCTGCATAAAGCCAATATCTGTGTATGAACCAGCGCAACATTTTGCGTCCCCGTTCTATGGAGATTGTGAATTTTGTAATGGACAAAGCAGTTACGAATTAACTCATGGTTTACTGATAATATAATTTTAAGAGTTTCGGCGCGTGTTAGTTGCATTTCCTTTCTGATACATGTAAAACAGACACAAAAGGAAACTAGAATCAGGAATGTTAAATACATTTATTAAAACATACAACGTACCAAGGAAATACAGTAGAGCTTGCTTACTTTTTTGCATTGGGTCTTGCTAGCTGAGCTGGCGTGAGGAGCGTAGGTAGGCCGAAGGCCGGCGGATCGACGACTACATTTTTGTGACAGAAAGTGGGTTTATAATGTAAAATGCGAGCGTAGCGAGCGCAGGTCACGTAGTCATGAACTCGTGACAAATGATTATGGAGATTATGGATAAAAAAGTTAGGGAACACTGTTGGAAACACTAAATTGTCTATTGCCTTTTAAGTAATTTTTGTTATCTGTGCTATTCTATTATAAAAGTTTGTATGTTATCTATGGTCCCTCTCTTGACTAAACTATGAACCTGAGCACACGCATTTTCATATTAAAATTCCTTAAATTGCTCCTACACGAACAATAAACCAGAAACCAACTAATCCAAACTTATACAACACAATATAGAACCTAATGAGATAGTTTATCATAAAGTAATTAAAAATCAAGTACTCAGGTGATGCCATAGTTCAACTGACCAAAATAATAACAAATGAATGTTAACTATACGTATAATGCAAATGTAATACTCTCGTCTCAATCTAACTCACTCCACATGGTGATTGGTAATTGGGTGCAGTCCTTAATGTCAATACTATCCAAATCCGAATCTTGTACTTTGTTTGTTTTTGTACAACATAGATCATGTTCTCTAAACATCTACATGGTAAAAATTTTAATCTCGAAGACGAAGACAGGATAATTAGAAGATCAAACGAACTAACCTGAAGTGAAGTTCAATCTTAATTATCCTGTCTTCGTAAAAGAGATTTAAGGCTCCTCACTAACCCAATACCCCTGTATGATCAATGTTGCTGCTGTTCTTTCTATTCTACTCTAAAGATAATGAGGTGTCGCCTGGATGGCGCGCTACATGGTGTGTTAAAGAGAGACAATGTTTTTCTCTTCCATTAAACTCTAAAGCTTGTGCGACATGTTTGAAGCGTATACGCAAGCTACTACGTGGTTTAAACTTAAATCTCGAAGACGAAGATAATTAAGATCGAACCTTTTGATCTTCTAATTGGCTTGCCTTGCCTCGATACATTTTGACGTAAAAAGGGTGTAAAAAACCTCATAACGAAGCCGAAAGGCACTTGTTCTCCTCGTCATTGCGATCATTTTTTTGTTCTACACTATACCAGGGAACAAGTTTTTAATGTAAGATTCTTACTTTAAGATTTGTACTATTCAATACATCAGCACAATGTTTTGAGTGCTTTACATTGAGTTCTACCACAAAACATGAATTGTCACCCCAAAAAAAAGTCGTTTCCCAGCAATGTTTTTTGCGTAAAGTTACTTAGTTTGATGTACAGAATGCTTGGTTGACGGCTTCGAAATGAGGTCTTTTACACCCTGTAGGTAATGCACCTTTGTAGGAAACAGCTTTTTTAATTAGGTACCGTTGAAATATTTCTATGTGGTCCGAGTTCAGAATGATGTACTGGTAACCGTTTGTGTGTCGGTGTATTCCACACCTCGTCTATGGCAGCGTAGTTAAAAATATCAACAGTAAATTAATGCTTCAATCTTTTTCTTTCAGATAAGTTTAACACTACATATCTTTCATCACACAAAGCTATTGGATTTGCTGCAAAATTACGGTCTGATCACAACAATAGTTATATGATATGTACTCATACGGATATGGAAGCAACTGACTACACCAAAGTTATGGTGAAATTTGTCTTGCAAACAGAATTCAGTAAGTTTTTTTTTATTTTCCCCTTAACCCCCCCTTATTTTTTCTCGAAATAAATATTACAAATAACGAGGCTTTCTGTTGGTAAAATAATTATTAAAATCGGTTCAGTAGATCCAGAGATTACCCCCTACAACCTCAACTTTATTATTAGTATAGAGTATACCTAGATTGAGTAAGTACAGTCACAGGCAAACATTTCATGCAAGATCAAATCTGTCCTGCCCAGCCTGCACGAGCACTTGTACCTTTTATGATTTCATCGAAACAAATGTTAGAACTGGTCTAACACCACTTGAGTTTCATCGACACGTAAAGATAAAGTAAAGATTTCACAAAAAATGGATTTTAAACTGATATTTCAAGTAACTTCGGGCCATTTACCCCTATGTTTTTAATAAATGCATGGTTTCTTCTTGTTTAGATATACATACCCATGACGTATGTCGAGTTTCGTTAGATAACTTAATTTGTTCCGGAATATTTTTTTTTTTTTTTTTTTTTTTTTTTTTCTCTAGGTTTTATCTGCAATCAGTCCTCGGACTATGAGCGGATGAGTTCCGTGTTGCTTGGAGTGTAGAGTGTGGCTTCCAGTGATGCCATCTACTCGCAGGTGTTACGGCTTTACTGCCGGTCTTCTAGTGCCATGATACTGTGGCGCTTCAAGCGGAGCACGTAGTCTCGTCGTGTCAACTGACGAGCTAGCTCATTTGGGTGAATGGCTAGTCGTTCTTTATATTTCCCTGCTACATTCCGAATCTCCTCATTAACAGTGGGAATGGCTAGTTGTTGGTGGGTTTCAGCGTTTGTAGTAAACCATGAAACATTGGCAATTGTGCGTAGTATTTTGTTTTGTTGACGCTGCAAGATAGCTATATTGGAGTTGCTTGCGCTTCCCCAAAGCTGTATCCCATACATCCAAACGGGCTTCAATACTACTTTGTATATTAAAAGCTTGTTGTCTAGTGTTCCGGAATATGAGACGCTTTTGTTTATACCATACATGCTTCAATAACGAAGCTATTTGTAAATGTTGCGATTTATTGTAAACTGGCAATGTAATGACATTTTTTGTTTTTGTTTTACAGATATTGAAAAAGAAGAAAACAGCTGGCAGTTTCTTCACTACGGTAATGTTTTTCCCATTGTTTGACTTTTAATTTTATTACCTATAACCATTTATAGGTCTTTTTACATTTATATACCTATAATTTATTATATATAAATATAATATTTGATATATATGTATAGTATTTTATATATCTTTGAAGTTTATCATAGTATTAAATAAAGTTACTGACAAAATAGCAAGAAAAGGACAATTAAAGCACCCACACATCCACCATTTTATTTTTAAAACATTTTAAAAGAAAACTTTAATTTGAAAAACTTCAGTCCTTCCATTATCAAAGCCAAGTTAGATTCAACGTCGGAAGTGTATGCTAGCTACTTCATTTACAACAATAAAATATTAGGTGGTCCAGTTTAAACGAGGCCGAAATGGTGAAAAAATAAAAAAAATACGTATTGTAAAACCTCAGTTGATTGAAAGGACTTGAGCAGTTAGAGCGCCTCATTAAGGTGAATGCTCCAGGGTAGCCCGCGAAATTCAAATTTTATTACGTTTTTTGCAATTTGCAGGCCAGTGCTAGTATTACAAATTGCTATCATTCACAACTATTACATAAATTTTGGAGCACTGGTTGAGAGCTTTAGCTAAATCTGAACCGTGTGTAGATACTAATAATATATTATTTTAAATACAAGGCCTTTATTAACATTTAGTTGCTAAATGATGAGTTTATTAAAAAACAGACATGCCTATAGGAAAGGCAGCTAAATTAAAGTTAAACATCTTATAAACTAAGTTACAACTAGGTATCATCAGTTAACTTGAATCTTTAACCTTAAGAACATAAACAAGGCAAACAAAATATGTTTTGAAGTTGGGTAAACATACACTTCTCTTATGTCTAAATTTTCTTATGATCTTAAAACTACACTTATGATTAAATCGATACCTCTCAGGCCCGAAGGATCCGTAAATGGCACAAATAACGAACATGCCTTGAGCCCCGCTGTACCGTTTACGGAACAAATCTAAAGGGTTAATTTAAATCATTTTTCAAAAATAACTTCTACCTCTAAACCGTTTCCAAATGTTTTCACTCTATGTCCAACTAGTAGTCGATTCAAACGATACCAAACTTTAGTAACATTCTAAACGGGGCATCACTATAAAAAAAAAGAAGCGCGTCAGTCGTTGAAACGTCAGTGTAGGTAAACATTGAGTGCCGCTCGAGTGATTTATTATGTTTTTGTTTAGATAAGTGGTTGAAAACTTTGTGAAGTGAATGTTTATTACCTTATTATTGTATAATGCTACTTTGTAGCAAGATATTTACGTAGAACAATGAACCAAAATTATTTTGTTAGCCAACAAAATTTTCGTCGAACGATTTTTTTGTCAACATGGAGTGAACAATTGAAAATGTGAATTTGACTGTTATAAAATGAAATATGGTCTTGGAAACAGCAAAAACAAGGTAAGTAATAATCATAATTCATTATTTACTATAAGAATAAGCATATATATTCATATTTATATAGATTTCAAGTGGTTTCAAATCGAGGTCAATGACAGTAAAATGACAGTTCGCCGTATACGAATTTTTTGTTACAATCTAGTTGAAATCTGATTAGAATGTATCAGTAAGACTCTTATATGATTTATGTATTAGGTTACTTGTGTATTTGTTACATTGGTTCTAAAGTTTCGTGTAAATTGAATCAGTAGTTTTACCAAAAAAAAAATAAGATACGGCCACAAGTCTTAGCGCGGCAAATTCTCATATGTCATCTAACTCATATCCTTTGTTTATAATACTGAAGTGGTTTCACAAGTGCTGTTTATATAATAAAACACGTCTGTTAATTAACGATTCCAACAATTTTTACGGCACAAGATAAGCATTCGTAGAACTTGAGCTTAAGTGGTTTTACCAAGCGAGGTCGGATGACGCATGCGATGACGTAAATGCGGCTGCGACGGCGGGGCGGGAGGGAGTTAATCGTTTTTTTTGCGCCGGTCCTGAGAGGAGAATAAACTTAAACTATAAGAATAAACTTAAATTATCCAATTACTTAAACAACTTACTTACTTAACAATTACTTAAATTATAGTCTGGTACCTAGTCCAGTGAAGCAGGTGAACAAATATTAATATTTTTATATAGGTAACAATGTATGCACAGTCTAACTATTATTAGCCTGTTACTACCTAAGAAAAGATAAATTATTAGTTTTACAACATTTAGATCACACTGTGCTGACCCTGACACAAACAATCAACTCATACTGAACACATGCATCTCCATCCCCCTACTGCTTGTAGGTTATTAATATTTTTCAAGGTACAACCCTGCTCTTATTCTACAGGAAGTAAGCATACGTTACCAATGCTGGTTGTCATAACGAAACCTTTGCTGGTTTTAATGTCCAAAGCTCTGACCTTGCCATCTTTGCCAGGATGAATTTTAACTACCCGTGCCATTGGCCAGCGAAGAGGAGATGTGTTTTTGTCACGTATGATAACAAGAGAACCTTCTTTTATATTTCAGTCTGTGCGCTTGCGCCGTACCGTGAGGTTGTGATTATACCTACATAAATAAAATGTCGAGTTCTAAAATCGTAAAGTGTAAATCATGTAATATCGTGATTAACGAGTTGTTGGCATTTGTACAAAACAAATTGGATGTTATGGACAATGAAAGCCTCATTAATATTTGTGCAACGGGTTTCTCTAGTGAGGATATTAGCGAAGCAAAGTCGTTATTATTTGAATCTTTGTCGTCGGGTAAACGTAAAATATCCAGGCGTAAAGAAAAACAACACAAAGATCTGGAGGACATCATAACGCTGTTCAAGAATACAGATCCTGAGCTTATCCCCATATTTGTGGCCAGAGAACTGAGCAAACTGCCTCCCGTAACGTTTGACCACATCGATGTTACAGGTTTACTCAAGGATTTAGTGCTGCTTAAAAGTGAATTAAACCTTATAAAGAAGAACTACGCAACTGTTGAGCAGCTGCAAGAGATAAAAAGTGAACTGCATAATTGCAAATATGGCTCAATTGTGGGGTTAGATGATTATAACGTTAACTCGCGTAAGCGTGGCGCATTCTGTATGGATAGTGGACCGGTAGGAATATCACCTATAATAAACCGAGTTAAGGAGCCGACACAGAGACAGCGCAGCATTGACGTGTCGCCACAAGTGCCGTCTCCGTCATACCTGTGCGCGGTGAGTAATGCTGTGAGCGAGAATGGTGTAACCGAGCGCGACACAGACATACACAGTGTCGTGTTTGTTGGAAATCAACGTGATGCCTTAGCGGATAATTTGTTGTCACAAACAGCTGCGAACGAAGTGCAAGTTAATTCTACTCTGCGTACACCTACTGAAGTGTCTGAGAAACCATTAAGCATGGCAGAAGTGGTAAAGATTAACGGGGATTTCAAGACAAATATACCCGATCCGGGTTGGACACTCGTTCAAAGGAATCGTCTACGTAACCGTTTTGTGAGTCAGCTGGGCAAAGCAACCACGGATCCTCTTAATAAATTTAAAGCGGCAGACACTAAAATACCCTTGTTTGTCTCTAATGTACACAAAGACACCGTGGAAGCCGATATAACTGAATACATTTATAGTAAAACGCAGGAAAAAGTGACACTTACAAAATTAAAAATGAAATACGATAGAGGGTATAACTCATTTAAACTGTATGTATCAAAATATAAAATGCATTTGTTTCTTGATGACAAACTGTGGCCGGATGGAATAAAATTTCGCCATTTTGTAAACATGAAAAAGGGGCCAGATGATCAAAGTGATAATGGAACACAACCGTAATAGTACACTGGTTTCTTTTAATTGCAAAAATGTGAAAAGGAGTGTGGATTGTGTGCGATCATTGTGTAAGTGCGCTGACCTTGTAGCACTTCAGGAGACTTGGCTGGTGGCGCAGGACCTGCCTTTCCTCGGCAGCATCGATGATAACTTTAGTTATACCGGAAAATCGGCGATTGATTTATCATTCGGAGTGCGGCGAGGTAGACCGTTTGGTGGGGTCGCTATCCTTTGGCGTAAAAGTGTTTTTTCAAATGTGAGAATTGTGCATTGTGAAAGTGATCGTATTACGGCAATTAGAGCGGATACAGGTAACAATCGTGAAGTTGTAGTTATATGTGTGTGTTGGGGTTTACCCCTTGTATTATATGTAGTGGATGCTGTTTCCAGGTCGAGGATTCGTAATATAATTGAAAACCTCTAACTTTCACGATAATTAGAATTTATTGTAAATAGCACACAGAAACACGTCGTTACAGTATCAGTTTTTAGGAGGCAAGAGCCACAGTCTGCCATGAAATAATTAAAATAGAAATCAGTGTTGTCAATAAACAAAATTAATATTCTAAATGTTACTACTCTTAACAGTGTGTACATGCCTACCGACCAGTCTGACAACCTACCTTTGTTTACAAATTGTCTAGGGGAAATTAGTGCTATTGTGGAACAAAATAACGTGGAATCGGTATTTATTATGGGTGATTTCAACGCTCACCCGTCAGCTCCCTTTTGTAACGAGTTATTAGATTTTTGTAATGATAATAAATGGATTTGTGCGGACATAGATAAACTTGGTAGGTCGTCGGACACACACACGTTCTATAGTGATGCACATCATTGTAAGCGCTGGTTGGATCACTGTGTAGTCACGCAATCAGCCTGGCAAACCATAACTAGCATACATGTTGACTATGGAACGTTTTGGTCGGATCATTTGCCATTAATTGTTAATTGTAATCTTGACGTAATTAAAACTAAATGTCTAATGGATAATTGGGTTACAAATGATATTATGTGGGGTGAGAGGGAAAATAGCGAGATAAGTAGTTATTCTGACATTTGTAATAATAAGCTAAAAGACCTTGACTTTCCGATTGAATTTTGTGTTTGTGCTGACAGTATGTGTAGTAATTTTGGACATAGATGTATTATTGACAATTTATACGATGACATTGTAAAAATTTTATGTGTGGCTTCTGTGCAAAGTAAAAGAGGAAGAAAGCTCAAAAAGGGTAAAACAGTAGTGGGGTGGAATAAACACGTTAAAGAGGCGCATAGACAGGCTAGGGAGGCATATCAAAGGTATTTAGTACATGGTAAGCCCGAATGCGGGCCTGTACATGATGCGATGTATCTTACTCGTAAAAAATTCAAATCTAGACTGAAATTCTGTCAAAACCACCAAGACCAACTTAAAATGGATGAGTTAGCCTCCCACGTTACAGTTAAAAATTTTAGAGCTTTCTGGAAAAGTACTAAGAGGATGAGTGGTAGTGTTAGTTTGCCAGTGAGTGTAGACGGTTGTAGTGAGCCTAAAGGTATAGCTAACCTCTTTAAAAACCACTTCAAAGTTGAAGCTCCCCTTACCAGCAATGTTGCTGTGCCCAAGGTTGACGCTGTGGCTGCCTGTGAGAACCCGATTGGATTTTCTGCTCAGGATGTTAAGAGTATTATCGATAACATGAAACGTGGTAAATCTCCGGGCAGGGACGGACTCAGCATTGAGCACCTGCAGCACGCAGGTACACATTTGTTTAGAGTGTTGGCTATGTTATTTACTTTCTGCATCCGTCACTCGTACTTACCACCTAAGATGACTGAAACTGTTGTTGTGCCTATAGCAAAGAATCGCACTGGTGACGTGACTGATAAATGTAATTATAGGCCTATCTCCCTGGCTACTGTGATGGCGAAGGTCTTCGATGGTCTTCTGGATGCTCAGCTCAGCAAGTATATTAAGCTTCATGATGCTCAGTTTGGATTTCGAGAGAGTTTGTCTACGGAAAGTGCCATTTTGACTTTAAAACATACATTCGCCTATTATGTTGACAGAAAAACTCCCATCTATGCTTGCTTTCTTGACTTATCGAAGGCTTTCGACCTAGTCGATTATAATAGGCTATGGTCTAAGCTTGGAGAGGTCGGAGCCCCTGCTGAACTCATCAATATATTCTCATTCTGGTATAACCAACAGAAAAACTTTGTCAAGTGGGGGAACGCATATTCTGATGAACATAAACTTGAGTGTGGTGTGAGGCAGGGGGGGCTTACCTCTCCAAGACTCTTTAATCTGTACGTCAATCAACTAATTGATGAGCTCAGCAACAGTCATGTCGGATGTCACATAGATAACGTTTGCGTCAATAACATCAGTTACGCGGACGATATGGTGTTGCTGAGTCCATCTGTTGGGGGCCTAAGAAAACTACTAGGTATGTGTGAAGCCTATGCTGAGAGTCACGGTTTAAAATACAACGATAAAAAGAGTGAGTATATGCTTATCAGAGGTAAGATTAAACAACCTGACCATATACCACCAGTGTATCTTAACGGAGTATCTTTGAATCGGGTCTCTCAGTTTAGGTATCTAGGGCATGTAGTGACCGAAACCCTACATGATGACGCGGATATTGAGAGAGAACGGAGAGCTTTGTCGGTGCGAGCAAATATGTTGGTGCATAGGTTTGCGCGGTGTACAGCACAGGTAAAGGTAACATTGTTTAGAGCCTACTGCCAAAGCTTTTACACCAGCGCCCTATGGACCAACTACACGCAGCGTGCCTACAATGCTCTCAGAGTTCAATAAATTAAATAAATAATAATAAATAATTAATATTGCTGGACATTACACACAGCGCCATCTAGTGCCACACTAAGCAACGAGGCTTGTGTCGTGGACACCAGATAGTTGATATACTACATAGATAATTTTTGTTTGTAAATACATACTTATTATACATATATAAACATCCATGACTCGGAAACAAATGTCCATGCTCATCACACAAACATTTGCTCCGACCGGGATTCGAACCCGGGACCCTAAGAACGTAAGGCAGTCTCACTACCGCTGCGCCATTCGGGTCGTCAATATAACAACGCCTTTAGGATTTTGGTGCGGCTGCCTCGTTTTTGTAGTGCTTCGGGCATGTTTGCCGACGCGAGGGTAGATGACTTTTTTGCTATAATGCGCAAAAAGTCAGCCTCACTAATTCGCAGAATTCGAGGTAGTGGCAACGGAATCCTGAGGATGATTGCGGATCGACCAGTATCGCCAGTGGTGGGAAGGCTAATCAGGCTGCACGTCTTCTGATTAATGTAATGTTTATTATTATTATTTTTATTTTTTATTCTATTTGTTAATTTAAATTTGTAGTTTGTTTCAATGTAACTTGACATATATTTTTTTTTTCAATTCAATTTAATTTCTTACGTATTTGCATTAGTTAATTTGGTATATTCAATTTAATTTATCCTATCAAGTTATTTAAATTATTCGTACTCATCTGGACTGCCTACTAACTTAGTCTTAAGATATTTAATATGCTACTAACAAAGTATGGACATTACCAAGTCTGAAATAAACATTTTTATTTATTATTTATTTATTATATGTAATGTTTCTTTGAACCACTTAGGTCTATTTTGTAATAAAACCAGATATTGTTTATGTCACTGTTTCCAAAAACTCTGTAACATTTTAGTGCATTTTTTCCAAAATGATAGTCTATTCATTGGTACATCTGATAAGTCAGGTTCAGGAAATGTTGACAATGATTTACCTGTTAAAAAATGACCTGCAGGCCTATTATGTAACTTTCTGATATCCAGTGACTATCAAGCTTCGGTTGTACACCGAACTTTGTTGACAACCGTGAATGTCATATTATTGGTATTATGTATCACACTGAGTGGATATCACTTTACGGTGACTAACAGCGCGCTTTGCCTAAGCAGTTGACCACTCTATTTTTTATCGACTATTATGCGGCTAAGTTAAGTAGCGCCCGTTGAGCGTTACAATACTTGGTTATACGGAACATTTTATAATAAGCGGTTTATATAACATGTGACATTACTGACTTGTTATTGTAAATAAATATGTTTACTTACAAATAACTTCTTTATTTGATAAAGGGACCGATAATGTATGACTTGGAATGTGTTAAGTTGTTGTGCAAGCCTGGATAAATTGTGATAACTCCATTCGATAACCGGCTGTCAACTTTTGGACTGTGAATTTGAATTCTTCGAACCTGGGGAGTATTCTGTTTTAATTTACGTATTAATGTTGTATAATTTACATACTATACAGTACACAGACACCGAGCGACGTCCCAGTAAACAACAGCTACGTTTACGTCTCATTTTGCTTGAAAAATTGTGAACACAAATTCGAGGACGGAAACTCTTGCCCAGACTTATAACATTCACTACAAACCCTACTTCACACTTAATATGGTGTCTCTAATACCTATGCTCTAAATATTATAACTAAACCACTTAGTTCATAATTAAAGAACATGTTTAAACTTTGTTCCCACGTAAAACTCATGTTCATATCAATCCTTGAATCTTATCAAAGTAAATGTAAAAATAGCCTTTCCCTAAAGTGTTGACTGTAGCAAGTTTGAGCATATTAAATCAAATTTAAAATTAATATAAAATTAATTTTAAGTTATTTTTCCATACTTACCTTTATTTTTTCATTTAATATTTTACTCCATTCTAACTTCAAAACACCTACTTTCTCAAGGTTTTATGAAACATAATATTCTCTTAACATACTCAGCTGTTTCTTGTCACATTTCAGGTGTTGGTTAACGTAATCAGGCAATATGATGACCTGCGAAGCTACGTTCATGACATGAGTGACAAACTTAAGAGCAGAGCTGACGGAGCTAGATTCATCTAGAAATGAGTGAGCAAACTACTGCGGGACAGGAAGGAAGTGAAGTTGAAATTTAGTCAATAGTAAACAAAAACACTCAACTGAAGAGCCAGCTTGCAGAACTTCACACCCAACACATAGGACGAGATACTGGACTAGATCACCATCTCCGTCAACTAGTGTCTGGTTTTCAGCAATACCATGACACTCATGACTGAAACGAATATTTGAACTAAAAGCAGAATAATTGTGCAAGGCACATAACACCATTAAAGCCAGCAAAGAGATCACTAACACCAATAACCTGTACAATGAGCTGATTGATGGTGTATCCGGACTGGAGTGCGAGCAGCCCACAATTTGAACCCCACCCAAAGTAGTAATATCATAGTGTATTCTGATGGACTAGGAACCGGTTTTGGATCATCAGCCGTTCTAAACATACAGTGTTGGTAGTACGTAATAATTAGTAGTAGTATGTAGTATAATTCAAATAAATAAAGTTAGTACAGGATTATTATTTGTCTTTTTTTTCCAATATGTATTATATATTTGCAGGCCAGTGCTAGGTTGTATGTTGATTAAAATATTATTCGCGGGTGTAAGACGTATGTAGTTACAGAATTATAATCATCAATACAACCCTCCACGTTCATAAAGGTGTAGAAATAACTTTTTCTGCTTTTTTTTTGTTTCCTACACTTTTATGAACTTGGAGGGTTGTATTGATAATTTTGATGATTATAATTCTGTAACTACATACGTCTTACAGCTGCGAATAATATTTTAATCAACATACGACCTAACACGGGCCTGCTAATTGCAAAAAACGTAAGAAAATTTGAATTTCGCGGGCTACCCTGGAGCGTCCACCTTAAAGTAAGGCCCAGCGCAAACCGCTGCAGGCGCGGCTTAACTACCTTGACATACGGTAAATATATAAGATATAGGCGCACGCGGTGCTCAGAGCGCCCTCAAGCCACTACAAGAACATGCGCGCGACTGCTCCAGTCACCGCCGTGCTGCTCTGCGCTCCGCCGCCGCACCACGAGAGCGAGTTGTCTGTACAAAATATCGAACAGCACTATTAATGGGCGCGCTCGGAGTAGCTGCGCGCCGCTCCGCTCAAGGGCTCTCAGCGCCGCGCGCCGCTCGGGGCCCGCGGATCCGCCAGCACGTTTTAGGGAAATGCGCTCCACCGCGCCTCCAGCGGTGTGCGCTGGGCCTAAAGGCCTAAAAGTATTACGAGCTACTAATAAAACTATTTATCTCTAATTAAATAATTAAGTAAGCCTTTTCATTTATAACTACAAGGCTCTTTTGGCGCGTGGCTGAAATCAGAACTAACGATACCATTCCGATTAGTTTATTAGCAACTAATATTAATACAAGAAAATAAATATTTTAGAACATCACAAGCTATCTAAACAATAAAACAACAAAAGACATAATGTTTGCACAGAAATCGGCATAGGTATATATCACAAAACCTTATAAAACACTATCTATGAGTAACGTCTATCACGATAGCAACTTCACACTCAGTTGTTATCAATTTGATGTCCATTATGCTTACATAATCGCAATATTAGAAGTATCGATACGAAAGCATCTGTCAAAATGATTTACGGTGACTAACAGCCACGATGTTCACCAATGACGTCATATTTGATCGCGTTTGGTCATACATAATACGAAACTAACCTTTTGACAGTTAATTGATATACACTGAGCCCAGTTGCTATCAATTCGAGCTGTCAACAGAGATACATAATAGCCCTGCTGGAGTCAAATACGAATAGTCTGTCGTATCAGAGGTTGATAATGCAGCCAAAGGACGTGAATTTAATATACCTTCAATTTGGATTAAAATAGTATTTAATTCTTCATAAGTAGTAATAGTATCTCCTACCACTCTCTTTATATGGTACTTGGTACTTTTTATACCTGCCTCCCAGAGGCCACCAAATACTGGTGAATAACTGGGTATAAATTTGAATTGAATCCCCATTTCAGCAGCATAACCTTGCACCTTACTTTGGTGATTCTTATTAGATTGCAGTTTGTATAAGCCATTTAAGACATTGCTGGCACCTTTAAAGGTACTGGCATTGTCACAATGTATCTCACTGGGCCTATTGCGCCGAGATATAAACCTTTTCAAACAATTTATGAAACTTTCTGTAGTTAAGTCTGTAACTAATTCAATGTGCACAGCCTTTGTAATGAAACATACAAATAAAACTATGTATGATTTTAATATAAGTGGTTTTCTAACACGATGCATTTTTATGGGAAATGGTCCACCATAATCTATTCCCACCTTTTCAAATACACGAGAAGGAGATACTCTTCCCTCAGGTAAAGAACCCATTAGCTGTTCTGAAGCCTTTGCTTTAAGTTTAAAACAAATTATGCATTTTTGTATTACATGACTAACTTCTCTTCTACCATTGATGAGATGATATTTTTGATTCAAATTTGACAACACTAGCTTCTGTCCTGCATGTAATAATATTTTGTGTTCCCTTTCGATAATTGCCTTGGTTACAGTTGATTGCTTTGGTAAAATTATGGGGTGCATTTGCTCATAGGAAAGATTAGAATGCTGTAGTCTCCCTCCAACACGAATCAATCCCATACCATCTACAAAGGGACACAAATGAATTAAATTAGACTTAATAGGATTTTTTGTCATTAAACAGTTTATTTCTTTCATGAAGTGTTGATGTTGATCATGTTTAATAATTATTTTTAATGCATAATCTAATTCGTTAACTTTCAAATAAGAGCATTTAGTTCTCTCCTGAGCAGGCAACCTGCAATTATTTATAAATCTATAAACATATGCTACCAATTTCTGAAGACGATTGAAGCTATATTTTTTGAAAATATCTAGCTCTTGTTTATATTTGACGACAGCTGAAACATTGGTTTCAGGATCAACCTTTAACAAAGTGAAATTAGTATCATGCCTATAATCTTTACTATGCATATGTTTTGGACCATGCCACCATAACTTGTTGGCTTGTAATAAATGAGGATCCACACCTCTTGATAAACAATCGGCAGGATTATTATTGGTGTTGACATAATGCCATGAACAATGTTTGCTAATTTCTAAAATCCTTGTTACTCTGTTTGCAACATATCTGTCTAACTTTATAGGTGCTAATTTAAGCCAAGAAAGTACTATCATGGAATCTACATATAGGTAGGTATTGATTTCAAATTGATCCTTGATATTTTCTATTATTTTGTGGGCTAAGGTGGCTAGTAATAAAGCACCATTGAGTTCAAGCCGCGGTACTGTCAGCCTTTTAATTGGATTGATGCGTGACTTTGAACACAGTAAGCTCATGTTGACATTTCCTTGTGAGTCAATTGTTCTTAAGTATATGCAACAACCATAGGCTTGATTGGATGCATCAGAAAATCCAATTAATTCAATTGATTTCATCATGTCAGTTTTAATATTTCTTTTGATAGTTATGTCAGACATGTTCTGTAAATTATTAACAAACTGTTTGAAACATTCATTTAATTTTATGGTTAATGGTTCATCCCAACTGGTTTTTGATAACCAAGCTGCTTGCATTATGATTTTAGCATTGACTAAAATTGGACCAACCAACCCTAATGGGTCAAATATCTTACTGATAAAACTTAATAAATCACGCTTAGGCTGAGATTCATAGACCGCACTTTAACTTTACTTTGATGGAAAGATCTACTTTCACCCAAAAATATATTTCTTAGTTCTGTCAAGCTCTTCTTTACTTTCCAAAAATTATACTTTGCTTAGTAAAGGCTAATGAGTCGATAATCATGACTTTGGCCTCAAAGTAAACTTTACATTACTATGCGTATAAATAATGTAGTCCTTCATGTTAAACTAATTTCCTAGAACAGAAGCATATTTTACTATGGTTGGGTTATAGCTCAAAACGTCATGTCGATTTGAGTGACATTTTTATTGTGTTTGGTTCTTGATTGTACATATTTCGAAAGTACACTCGGGCTTGGCGAGTCTTCGCGCACGATTATCAGCTGCGTCTACCGCAGCTCCAATATTTTCAATTTGATTGGTAAGTTAATCAATCCTTTCGACGTTATCTATAGGTGAGGCCGTGAGGCGGTATCGGGAATTCTAGATCGAATCAATTAAGTAAATTAAAGATAAAAAACAATTTTACGTACAAGCATTAAACAGAACGACAACATCAACGATGTTTCGTTTCGTTCCACGTAATACATGTTTTTTTTCCAAACTCCTATAGTTTTGATATAAAATTATAATAATATTATTATAAATCTAAGCAAGAGCACGTTATAAACACTCGTCTTGAATAATATGTTAATAACTATTTTTTTAAGGAAATAAAACTTGATTTAAAAATATGTTCTCCAAAACATTTATGCGTTTAACGTAACAGCCACGTGTCTTTCCCTATACTTTACTTTGGAGCCTTACTTTTCTAAGGAAAGTCAAGCAACTGTCTCTGAAATTAAATAAGTTGAAAGTAAACTTTGGTACTACAAAGCTTACTTTATGAAGACTCCTTTGCTATAAAGTAAAGTGCGGTCTGTGAATCTCAGCCTAAGGCTGTTAGGCTGAGATTCACAGACCGCACTTTACTTTATAGCAAAGGAGTCTTCTTATAGTAAGCTTTGTAGTACCAAAGTTTACTTTCAACTTATTTAATTTCAGAGACAGTTGCTTGACTTTCCTTAGAAAAGTAAGGCTCCAAAGTAAAGTATAGGGAAAGACGCGTGGCTGTTACGTTAAACGCATAAATGTTTTGGAGAACATATTTTTAAATCAAGTTTTATTTCCTTAAAAACATAGTTATTAACATATTATTCAAGACGAGTGTTTATAACGTGCTCTTGCTTAGATTTATAATAATATTATTATAATTTTATATCAAAACTATAGGTGTTTGGAAAAAAAACATGTATTACGTGGAACGAAACGAAACATCGTTGACGTTGACGTTCTGTTTACTGCTTGTACGTAAAATTGTTTTTCATCTTTAATTTACTTAATTGATTCAATCTAGAATTCCCGATACCGCCTCACCTGTTAACTTGTTGCTTTTGACCTGCTGCTCGATATAGATAGGTCGAAAGTATTGACCAACTTTTCAATCGGTTTGAAAATATTGGGGCTGAGGTAGACGCAGCTGATAATCGTGCGCGAAGACTCGCCAAACCCGAGTGTACTTTCTAAATATGTACAATCAAGAACCACCAAACACAATAAAAAATGTCACTCAAATCGACATGACGTTTTGAGCTATAACCCAACCATAATAAAATATGCTTCTCTTCTAGGAAATTAGTTTAACATGAAGGACTACTTATACGCATAGTAATGTAAAGTATACTTTGAGGCCAAAGTCATGATTATCGACTACTAAGGCTGAGATTCATAGACCGCACTTTAACTTTACTTTGATGGAAAGTTCTACTTTCACCCAAAAATATATTTCTTAGTTCTGTCAAGCTCTACTTTACTTTCCAAAAATTATACTTTGCTTAGTAAAGGCTAAGTAGTCGATAATCATGACTTTGGCCTCAAAGTATACTTTACATTACTATGCGTATAAATAATGTAGTCCTTCATGTTAAACTAATTTCCTAGAAGAGAAGCATATTTTATTATGGTTGGGTTATAGCTCAAAACGTCACGTCGATTTGAGTGACATTTTTTATTGTGTTTGGTGGTTCTTGATTGTACATATTTCGAAAGTACACTCGGGTTTGGCGAGTCTTCGCGCACGATTATCAGCTGCGTCTACCTCAGCCCCAATATTTTCAAACCGATTGAAAAGTTGGTCAATACTTTCGACCTATCTATATCGAGCAGCAGGTCAAAAGCAACAAGTTAACAGGTGAGGCGGTATCGGGAATTCTAGATTGAATCAATTAAGTAAATTAAAGATGAAAAACAATTTTACGTACAAGCAGTAAACAGAACGTCAACGTCAACGATGTTTCGTTTCGTTCCACGTAATACATGTTTTTTTTCCAAACACCTATAGTTTTGATATAAAATTATAATAATATTATTATAAATCTAAGCAAGAGCACGTTATAAACACTCGTCTTGAATAATATGTTAATAACTATGTTTAAAGGAAATAAAACTTGATTTAAAAATATGTTCTCCAAAACATTTATGCGTTTAACGTAACAGCCACGCGTCTTTCCCTATACTTTACTTTGGAGCCTTACTTTTCTAAGGAAAGTCAAGCAACTGTCTCTGAAATTAAATAAGTTGAAAGTAAACTTTGGTACTACAAAGCTTACTTTAAGAAGACTCCTTTGCTATAAAGTAAAGTGCGGTCTGTGAATCTCAGCCTTAGCCTTTACTAAGCAAAGTATAATTTTTGGAAAGTAAAGTAGAGCTTGACAGAACTAAGAAATATATTTTTGGGTGAAAGTAGGACTTTCCATCAAAGTAAAGTTAAAGTGCGGTCTATGAATCTCAGCCTTAGTGTATGATTCTAATGTCTGATACTTGGGACATTTAACAATAAAAACATCTTGTTGCACATTATATGAAATTCCTAATGTTTTAATAGTAACATTATTTTTACTGATATCTATTTCACTTAAACTCTGATTTTCCAAAGGAATATCCTGTAATAAACTTGGTTCATTAGAACACCATTTATGAAGCTTGAAGTTTCCTGCTGCTAAAAGTTCAATTAATTCGCTCTTAATTGACAATAACGTTGAAAGGTCATTTGCTCCTAGATTAATGTCATCGACATAATGTATTCTTAAGCAAAGCTTGAGAAGCCAATGGATACTTATCTTTAAATCTATGAGCAAGCTCATATAAACACCTTGTTGCTAAGTAGGTTGAATTTTTTAAACCATATGTCACTGTACGTAACTGTATACATTGTATATTGTCAGCAATGTTATCTCTCCATAAAATATTCTGAAATTGACAGTGTGCTGGATTCAGCATCAAAGCTCGAAACATTTTTTGAATGTCAGCAATAAGCACAAACTTATAAAGCCTGAATAAAACTAGCGTGCCAAACAAATCATTTTGCATTATTTCACCATTAAGCAAAACATCATTCAGTGAAATGCCTTCATTTGTCTTCATCGATCCATCAAATACAACTCTTAATTTTGTTGTTTTACTTCCTTCATTAATCACACAGTGGTGTGGCAGAAAATAAACTAAGTCTGTAGACAAGTTATAGCTTGAAATATCAATGTAGGTATTGTGCATGACCTAAAGAGATGTATTCCAATATGAATTTTTTATAGGATTCATACAATGTTGAATCTTTCTTTAGCCTTTTTTCTAAGCTTAAATATCTTTTAAGTGCACATGAGAACGAGTCGCCGAGAGTGAGTTAGCCGTGTGGTATCCGGCAGAGTAGAATAGAACCAACCCATTACACTCACGGGTGTCGTATAAGGCGACTAATGTCTGAGGCAGAACACCTTGCGCCTCCGTAAACCAGAGAATGGGCAGCAGCGTTTTCTGTTAGTCTTTCATCACTGCGATCTCCAATCCGCCTGCCAAGCGTGGAGATTACGGCAAATTCCTCCCATCATGGGAGAGGCTTATGTCCAGCAGTGGACGTTATGGGCTGTTGTAGTAGTGTAGTGAGAACGAGTCTCCTAACTTCAACTTAGTTAAATCTTGTTTGAAAGATAAGTCAACTTGAAACTGGTTATTTTTAAGTTCTACAGTTTTTTTAAATATCTCCTCAGCAAGCCTTTGTTCAGAGCTTGCTTCAGAGTACACTTCAGGTACTTTTTCACATTCCCAAAACTTTTCAATGTTATTATTTAATATTTCGAGACCTTTTTTGTGAAGACAAACATGGCTTGTAAGACTTGCTGACCCACTTACGTGGTCAACTGTACTATTAGAAACTCCAGCAACCACATAACCAAAGCGTGTGTTTTGCAAGCATAAGTTCCCCCTGAATAGATAGAGGAATTTGTTCACGCAATAACAGCTGGAAAAATATGTTGCAGCCCAGCAGCATGCTTATTCTTTGGGATTTATAAAATTCTTTATCTGCCAGCCTTACATGAGAAGGAAGCTTTAAATTGTGTACATTTACATCAAATTGTGGTAAGTTACAGGTAATGTCTTTGACAACACAGCAGTTGATGGAAGTACTAAAATTATCATCCAATGAAGATATACAAAATTCAGCGTTGCAAGCAACATCCTGTTTTCCATCACCTATCCCCTGTACAATGGCCTGTGCAGCATCATCATCATCTGCCTAGCCTTTTCCCAACTATGTTGGGGTCGGCTTCCAGTCTAACCGGATGCAGCTGAGTACCAGTATTTTACATGGAGCGACTGCCTATCTGACCTCCACAACCCAACCCAATTACTGGGAAATACGATACCCCTTGGTAAGACTGGTTGTCAGACTTTATGGGCCACTGACTACCTGTAACGACTGTCAAAGATCTACAAATGACAGCCGGAACCAACGGCTTAACGTGCTTTCCGAGGCACGGAGGAAACTCGGTATGTAAGGGTGGTCACCCATCCACAGACCAACCTAGGCATGCACGCAGCATATAAGTTGCAATTAATTAAATCGGCAATGTCAGATACAATGAACGACACCTGGCTTCCAGAGTCTAATAACGCTCGGACACAGATAGCCTGACCATCTTTTTTAAGTAACTTTACCTTTATTGTGGGCAATAAAACATTGTCACCACGCCTTGCAATTAAGGCAATTGAATTATCAACATTTTTAGCTTCTATAGCTGCATTTGAGACATGGGTATCTGATGATATAGCATCATGCAGTAAGCTATTATGCTTTGATTTACATGTCACACACTTGAATTGCATCTTGCATGTGCCTTTGTGTGTATTTAAACATAATTTGCATAAATTGTTTTTTGTAACAAAGTTTAAACGATCAGCAGTATTTGCAAGCTTAAATTGAGGACATAAGTATAATTTACTACATCCCTTGTTGCAAAACTTACATTTGTGGGATGAAGATGAATGTGTTCCAGCTAAACACTTCAAATTGCTCCTTTCATTCCTCTTTCCTTGACCATCATCTGCACTGGTAGACTCCAGAGCAGTAGCCCGTTGATCAAGAAAGGTTCAAAGTATGTTTAACGTAGGTACTTGTCCCTGTGTTTCCACGAAGAAACCCTTGAGAGTATACATATCAAGTTTTCTCTGCATTATGGTCAACAAAATATGATCCCAATGTTCTTTATGTACATCTAAGTTTTTTAAAGCTCCTGTGTGCTGCCTTAATTGACAAACAAGCTGCCTTAGGCCCACAGAAGTACACTTCTTTATAGGATTTAAGTCCAATATGCTTCCTATGTGGTAATTAATTATTTTAGGGTTGTCATCATAGCGTTGTTTGAGCAACCTTAATGTCTCCTCATAATTTCCTGAAGTAAGACTTAGATGTATAATAATTGCTAAGGCCTCACCCTCTACAAGAGATTTCAGGTAGTAAAACTTTTCACAACTATTAAGAGTTGTGTTATTATGCACTACGCTTGTAAAAAGTTCTATAAAATTATAAAAATCGCCCACCTGGCCGTTGAATTTGGGAATTTCTATTTTAGGCAATCCCTTGAACCCATTGTTATTCTCACCACCTTTGCTGATAGGCAAGGAATGTAGAATTGCTGTTGCCGCAGACTTCTCTCGGATACGCTGGTTCAGACAGCTTAAAAGATACAAATAATTATCTTCTACTGCATCAAAATTATCTAAGTACAGAGTCAGGATTTAAGATTTGAATTTCTAAATTTAATTCCGAGTAATTATAGCACTCAACTAACCTGTCTTTTTTAACAATCATTTCGTCTATAGAATTTTTTTCAAAGTTAGCATCGCTTACAAATTGTCCAATTTTTGTGATGCAGCCTTTGTTCTGACCCCGTGTTGCAACTAACTTCGTTAATTCCCGAGCCATGTTGCGCAATCGTAATAGTTACTAACAATATTTTAAACTGTTTTATGGCTATTTCAACGACAATTAAACCACTCAATAATAATTATGCTAACGAAATTAACTTCTCTAACTCGAGTTCGATTGCTTCCCGCATGCAAAATGGCTGCCGTGCGCTGCGCTGACGCACGCCGCACGCCGATACAATTTTCGGTTTCCTGTTCCGTCGCACGGCGCACCACGTCGCACGTTGGGGCGCGTTCCGATTCTAGCAGCGCTGCGATACACATCCGCAGCATGTATCGGTGTGATGCGAATGCGATTTATTTGCTCTGTCCTTTTTTTTCCCGTTATGAATAGGAGGAGGACAGAAATATAACACACGTAGTATTGTATAGCCGTGTGCAAATCAAGTACATACCATACCAGGTTCTTCTTTTTGTTTTTTGTTGCAATTGTTGATGCACAATTGTAGGTTATAATATATCAATGATCTTCGAGACACGGAGTGGCGCAGCAATGCAGACAGCCAAATAACCTCCGCAGCAGCAATGCCGCCGGCAGACACGTTGCAAGGCAGAATGCCCGCCGTCTTCTTGAGTTCTTGAGCCACGCCGACACGACGAATTACGGCTTCCCACGAAAGATTGAATTTTGTATTTAATTTATTTCCGCGAAGGACCAATTTATGTGGCGTGCTGGTATTAAAATAAACCACATAAAAACTTAATAAATGGACTGTATTTTTTGATAGGTAAAATTTCGTTAACAATACGCGTGTCGGTCTTACGATGACTACACAGAGTACTTTATATAAATAGGTAGATGACTAGCTTAACACCATAGACAAAACATCAACTTACAGATCAAAATGTGGCCACTTTCCAAATAGTATCTATGGTTTGGAAAAAAAGCGCGGGAAATTCGTAACCAAAGGGCGCCTTTTTTTTAAACAAATTTTCAAATAATTTATTTTATTCATTTATAAGTCTATTTGCTTGCTTTTCTCATGATGGGGAAGAAAGGGAATCCTAAGAAAAGAAAAAAAGAAGATAATTTGTCTTCTGCTCCACCATTGGTGTCCTCTGAAGACGACGGTGGAGCCTCAAGCTCTTCAGAGGAATCTGTACCTGTTGAAGGAAAGGATAAGTATCGGGAATTTCGGATTCCTGACTACATAAGGTCATATCCTGAAAACGGAGGCAATTTTGAATATGTTGTGTTTTTAGAAAGCATCTATTTAGTCCCGATCGGTGATAGAGACATGATGTCCCTATCAACCAACATTAAAAAATATAATAAGGGCGTAAAACAATTGTTACGCATGAATAGATACAAAATTGGTGTCATTTTCGAAGGTCCTTGGTTTAGCCAATGCGGCGTTACTAAATAGAAAATTCCTAGATAGCTATAAATTAAAAGCCAGTATTCCTGCAGCCGCTACGGAGAATACAGGTGTTATCATGCATGTTCCCATTGATCTTAGCAACGAACACATCTACAATGCAATAACCAGCACAAAGAATATTATTTCTATTAGAAGATTTATGCGTCGCACTATTTCAGAAGGAGGGGGGGTGTCCTTTCAGCCTACGAAGACGGTGTCCATCACATTCTCGTGTGCAGCGATACCCGACAGTGTAGACCTGCAGCTGGCGGTTCGAAGTTCGTCCGTACATTCCGCCGGTAAAACAATGCCTGAAGTGTCTAAGGCAGGGGTTCCCAACCTTTTTTTGTCTACTGCCCACTTTAAGAATAAATTATTTTTTAACGCCCCCCTTTTTAAACATACTTAAAAACCGCTAAGTACTTATAACTGATTATTGAAACGCAAATTTATAGTATTCGGACAGAGTATCTTTTATTGAAAATAAAACAAACAATCAATTCTTATATAAAAACTAATGTGAAGGTTGAATCTGATGCTGTTCAATAAGTTTGTTGATATCAGGTTCCAATTTACTCAAAAACAGCCGCAAGTTGCCACGTTCGGTAACACGCAAACGATTTCTCTTTTTAGTAAGCAGCGTTGCCACAACACTAAATCCACGTTCACACAAATATGACGATGGGAATGCTATCAAAAATCGTTGAACAATTGACCACAATCCAGGGTACAATTGCGGGATCGGTTTTTGTAGCCAAAATTCTTGTTATTTAACAAAAACCTGTTAAAACATGATTGCCCGCGGTCTTATAAATCGAACCGAGTTTGAACTATATCTTAATTAATATTAGTTGATGTTCACAAGATGTAGTCGAGAGTCGAGAGCTCAGTCGGTGTCTAAGAGTCTTCCTAGCTAGGTAGATGAAATTATAAATCGACCCCAAAGCCCTACACAATGCCCCATTTTTTTCTGGGTCTCTTACCGCCCCCCTTTAGGCCTGCAGCGCCCACAAGGGGGCGTTATCGCCCACGTTGGGAATGACTGGTCTAAGGTATGGCCATAAAGCTAAATTCTGTAAGAACTCACAAAGATGTTCCATATGTACCAAGGATCATAATTATAAAGAATGCCAAATACCTTCAACTGAGGCAACATGTTGCCACTGTCAAGGTAAACATGTAGCAATTTCGTCACAGTGCCCAGTCAAACAACAAAAAGTGCAAGAAAACAAAAACCAAATTAATAAAAAATCATATGCAGATTTATTTAATGAAAAGTCATTTCCATCTCTTTCAAAGTCTAGTCCTGCTAAACAATTACAGTCACTAATTGAAACAGAACCAATTTGAAATATTTTAATACAGACAATAGTAACATTAATTTCTCAAAATAAAAATAACGAAGAGTATTTGCACTCTGGTGTGGCGAGTACCGCCCCTCGGTTTCAAGTTGGTTGGTGTGCAGTATCATGACGTGTGGGTGCGCCCGACTTTAGGCGTGTATCGATATAGCGTGTGGGACCGCCATGTTTTTTGGAGGAACCGGTGGCCATGTTGAACCAGATGTCATAGTGCTCTCGCGCAGAACGCACACGTCTCACCGCGTGTCTTAAAATCTTAAGATATCATCTCCCGCAAGACCATAAAATCCTGAGTATCATCCCGTAAGCATTGGGGATCTACCGGGAATTAATAATAATCCCATATTACCGCGTCTGTGTAATTTGTGCCCAAGAAAACGTAGGTGATCGGCGCGCAAGACCAAGCAGAGGCAGGTGGTACCACCTGTGAAGACCTTCGGGGCTGAACGAGGAAGAACCAGGTACCGCTTTTCTTTACGCGCTAGAGTTAGACCACCATACGCAGTCTGCTGCCACCACTCCCAACTTGAAAATTATACAGATAAATATAGGCAGTTTGAATCAGCACGCAATCCAGGTGTTAGATTGTAACTAGTCCTCAAACCGCAGAGATACACGGCTATTTACACGCCTGTCCCTCCATTAGATGGTCCTTTCGAGCCTGGATAGGCACCAGTAAAATTAAGTACAAATAAGTACAAGTCATTACGTTAGGTACATAACTTCATTAGTGCCTCAAAATGGCTACCCGCAAACAAGAAGCTAAATTAGCTCAGCTTACTGCTAAAAAACAAATGATTTTCGAGCGAGTTAATCGCTTGTATAATGCTTCTAGAACCATCTCGAACTTTGATTCGCGCTCAAATGAATCATTCCTAGCGCAGTCAGAAACAATTAGTGAACAATACAACAAATTTGAAGAAATAATTGAACAGATCAATGAATTGCAGTTTGAGATTGACGAAACCGCTCCAGATTATTCGAGTCTAAATTCTATTGAAGACTTATATTCACATATTAAATATAAACGTAATCTTATACTTGCGAGCAGCGAAACATCACAGCCGAAGGGAGGTAGTCGCATAAAATTACCACCCATAGAATTACCATCATTTGACGGTAAAACAGAACATTGGCCCATATTTTATGAAATGTTCCGCAGCAATGTTCATTTAAATACTGATCTCAATGACTCGCAACGTGTGCAGTACTTGGTCAGTAAATTGACTAATGATGCCTTAAAACTAACCGCAGGCATTGTTCCCACAGGTGATACATATAGCGTTATGTGGAACAGTCTCGTTAAAAGGTATCAAGATAAGCGTAGTCTAGGCATTCATTATCTCAATAATATATTGGACATTAAAGGATGCGCCGGCAATGTTGCTAGTCTTAATACATTTGTGGAACGATATTCGGCGTCGGTCGCTGCCTTGAAGCAGTTAGACATTCCAGACTTGCTGGATTTTGTGTTATTACACTGTGGCTTAAGAAAGGTTGACGCGCAAACTGTTCAACAGTTTGAAAGCCGTGTGAGTGGGGAAAAATTACCTACATATACGGAGTTTGTAGCATTTATGCAAGACTATGTTAAGGTACTCCAGCGCTCACACGCTAATAATTCACAGACGGAACCGCGCGCCAAGTCTAGTTTAGCTCATAGTCGTTCAAAGTCATTTGTTTCGCGCAGCGAACCGGTTTCAAATGGTAAATGTGCACTGTGTGATAGTGACGGCGTCGAACATCGGCTGTTTGATTGTCCGCGATTTAAAGATATTAGTACACCGCAAGCTCGTTTCGAATTTATTAAAAATAAACGTGGCTGTATAAATTGTTTAAGTTTATCTCATTCTTTAGCTAAATGCAAATCACGAAGCGTTTGTAAAATTTGTAAAAAGACACACCATTCTCTGTTGCATTTCTCCGAAGTAAAAGGTGAGTCATCGCTTGAACAGCAGGTACCCGCTACCAGTAGTTCCGTATCACTCACAACTGCGGCAAAGACTTGTTTACCGAATGAGTCAACCATTTTGTTAGCGACCGCGCAATTATATGCATATTATAGGGACAGCAGAGATAAGGTGATTATCAGATGCTTGTTGGATAACGGATCGCAAAATAATTTAATTACTGCGGACTGTTGTAAACGTTTGAACTTACCCATAATTAAATTACGCAATTCGTCTTTACAGGGTGTTGGTATGACATCAAAACCTATACACGGCTTTGTTCATCTCAACATAGAATCTCGGATTAATTCTCACACTAAATATTACATACAAGCGTTAGTCGTTGATTGCATTACAGATAAACTTCCCGCTAGATTTATTAGATTAAATGACAATAATAACATGTCATATTTAAATAACTTACCGCTAGCCGACCCGACCTGGAATGTACCAGGCGGAATCGACATTGTGCTTGGAGCACAGCTGTTTCCTTTTATTTACCTAGGAGATAGGGTTGACTCAGGCACTCGCGCACCCCCAGCTATATTGACTAGTTTCGGTTATGTACTGATGGGTGATATTGATTGTTACAATAGTGATATAACACACATTACATCTTCGTTTACCGCGCTTGCCGACATTGAACTCGAGTCAAATTTGCAGAAGTTTTTTGAGCTAGAGGAAATTCCAGCTCAACGTTTTATTAGTCCGGACGAATTAGAGTGTGAAAATAGTTTTAATTCTTCAGTCGTATTTAAAGATGGCAGATACTTTGTCGACTTGCCTTTCGCGCGCGCCCCTTCCGAGTTAGGCAGCTCACGCGGTGTCGCTCACCGGCGGCTACTTGCGCTCGAGCGTAAATTCACGTTAGTGCCAACCCTACGCGAGAATTTTAATAAAACTATCGCGGATTATATAACTCAGGGGTATTTATCGGAGGTACCCGACTCTGAATTGACAGAAGAGGGTTACTACATACCGCATCACGCCGTCATTAGACCGGACAAAGACAGCATTCGAGTGGTTTTGGACGCTAGTGCCAAAACGCACTCAGGGTTGTCACTCAATGACATTCTGCATGTCGGACCTAATTTACAAGCCGACTTGTTCTTGTTATTAATTGATTTTCGTACACTCCCTGTCGCGATGACAGCTGATATAAAACAGATGTTTTTACGTATCGGTGTAAATGAGCACCACCGCAAATATTTACGAATCTTGTATCGTTTCAACAAAAATGAGCCTATTCGCACCTTTAATTTTAACCGCGTTCCCTTTGGGCTAAAGCCTAGTCCTTATTTAGCGATGCGCACACTGCGTAACTTGGCGTGTGAGCATAGCGACCGCTTTCCTGAGGCTTCTAAATTGGTGGAAACTCAGTTTTACATGGATGACTATGTCAATTCTGTTTATGATGAACAGATCGCTATGCGTCTATCCCGCGATTTAATTGACTTAATGAAGGTAGGTTCTTTTGACTTAGTCAAATGGGCCACTAATTCACCCGCTTTATTGGAGATTCTCCCAGAGTCTCACCGCTTACCAGTTAATTTTTCTGGCATGGATAATGATGTCCATAATTTCAAAATTCTTGGATTAACCTGGGAACCCGCTGATGATTATTTTTCTTTGACAACAGTCGCCGTGGATAATAAATGTACGAAGCGCGCGATTCTATCGCTAGTTGCCCGCTTGTTCGACGTACTTGGTCTCGTAGCACCCGTTGTGCTGTACGCGAAAATATTAATTAAGGAACTTTGGTTAGCTAAAATAGGTTGGGATGAAGTTCCTCCGGACTCCATCACCAATCGGTTTTCGGCTTTTACGCGCGATTTTCCTTCGCTCTCTTCTCTAAAGGTTCCTCGCCACATTGGCGTCTTTAGAGAAGCTGTAGTGAATATCGTAGCCTTCTGCGACGCCAGCTTTAGTGGGTATGGCTGTTGTATTTATTTACACATTACCAACCCTACAGGCAATATCACAGTCCGGCTTTTATGTGCAAAGTCCAAAGTTTCCCCCGCTAAAATAACAACGCTAGCTCGATTAGAACTTGTCGCCGCTTTACTTCTGTCTAAACTTGTTCGCGTGGTCAAAGACAAACTTTCCGCCCGTGTACCTATTGCAGGTGTCTACGCCTTCTCGGACTCCACCATAGCTCTCTCGTGGATCCACTCATCTCCCCATAGATGGTCTATCTTTGTCAGCAATCGCATTGCTCAAATACAGGAAAACATACCTGCCGCTTGTTTCAATCACGTGTCAGGGAAAGAAAATCCTAGCGATTGTCTGTCTCGCGGCATGCTGCCTTCGGATTTAATAGAACACTCGTTGTGGTGGAACGGCCCTACATGGCTCCATCATCCCATGAGCGAGTGGCCTTTAAAATTCTCTCCTACTCAGTGTGAAACATTGCCAGAGTTTAAATCAAAGATTTTTCTTGTAGAAACATCCAATAATGAACCGCGTATTTTAGATACTTTAACTGACCGTGTTTGCTCATGGAATAAATTGTTACGTGTATTTATGTACATTCTTAAATTTACGGGCAGACTACATAGTCATAGCTCTGTCGAAAACATTAAAACCGCTGAAAACTTCATTATTCGGTTGGTTCAAAGTGTACATTTTTCTAATGATTTAAATTTAATTAAAGCAGGCGAACTTCCTTCTAAGAAGTTGCGCTCTTTGTCTGTCTTCGTTGATAGCTTCGGAACCTTACGTATTGGGGGCAGATTGTCTAAATCTGACTTACCATATGAAGCCAAGCATCCTGCGCTTTTACCTAAACGCGACCGCGTAGTCGATCTAATTATTGATCACTATCATAATACATACTGTCATACGGGCCCCGGGTTATTGATGTCCATCATAAGGCAGCGGTTTTGGATATTGGATGGCCGAACAGTCATACGTTCCCGCTGTCGGAAATGCAATACTTGTTTCCGTCTAAATCCTAAGCATCCAGTACCCAAAATGGCTGAACTTCCTGGATACCGTGTCCGTGATGCTAAGGCCTTTGTACACACCGGTGTAGATTTCGCCGGGCCGCTTGCTTACTTACCTATTCGACGAAGAGGTCAACGTTCGCAGAAACTTTATTTATGTTTGTTCGTGTGCATGGTGACTAAAGCCATGCATATCGAGCTTGTGTCGGACCTCACATCTGAGGCTTTCCTATCCGCATTTAAGAGATTCATTTCCCGCCGCGGTCCAGTGTCTGTCATGTACTCGGACAATGGTACCAATTTCGTTGGCGCTAAGGCGCAACTCGATGATATTTATTCTTTCTTATTAAATTCGACTGTTCAAACGGATATTAAAAATGAGCTTCTTAAATCACGCATCGAGTGGAAAAGAATACCGCCGCGAGCTCCGCACTTCGGAGGTATTTGGGAATCGAACATTAAGAGTGTTAAAACTCACTTGTTTAGAGTCATAGGTAAACAGCTTCTCACTTACGAGGAGCTCTCGACCGTATTGGTGCAAATTGAAGGCCTTTTGAACTCTCGACCGCTTAGTGTTCTTTCATCAGACCCGCATCCAGAGGTACTCACGCCCGCGCATTTTTTAATGTCCAGTCCACTCACGTATTTGCCTTCTTCGGAATTGACAGAAGAAAACATAAACCTAACAAACCGCAAAAGGCTTTTGGATCAGCTTGTGTTATCCTACTGGAACAAATGGCGAGTTGAGTACTTGCACACGTTGCAAGTTCGCCAGAAGTGGTGCACTCCCGATCGCCCTATAGAGATCGGTACTGTCGTTCTCTTGGGTCAAGATAACGTACCTCCATTGTCCTGGCCATTAGGTATCATAGAGGAAGTCTTCCCGGGATCGGATGGTGTAATTAGAGTCGCTTCAATAAGAACCGCGTCAGGTACATATAAACGTCCTGTCACTAAGTTGTATCCTTTGCCAACCCAATAAAGTAATTTTAATAAGTAGTTTAATTTAGTTTAGAGTTTATAGTAGGTGTATGTTTCAATGGCACGCCATTATATAATTATAATTTAGATTAATTCGACTCATCTTAGTCAAATCAAACCGCAATTTCATTCTCTGGAGTCAGATAATAAGTGATCCCGAACGTTATATCATTGTGATGGTGTTTCGGACTGCTGCTGGATTCCCCTTAATGCTCTCCAACAACTTAATACCTACAGGTCACCCCCGCTTCTTAAACCGCACCCGCGCCGCATAGATTAGCTGCTTTGAAAGCCCTGGACCTTTCAAGGTGGGGAGTATGGTGTGGCGAGTACCGCCCCTCGGTTTCAAGTTGGTTGGTGTGCAGTATCATGACGTGTGGGTGCGCCCGACTTTAGGCGTGTATCGATATAGCGTGTGGGACCGCCATGTTTTTTGGAGGAACCGGTGGCCATGTTGAACCAGATGTCATAGTGCTCTCGCGCAGAACGCACACGTCTCACCGCGTGTCTTAAAATCTTAAGATATCATCTCCCGCAAGACCATAAAATCCTGAGTATCATCCCGTAAGCATTGGGGATCTACCGGGAATTAATAATAATCCCATATTACCGCGTCTGTGTAATTTGTGCCCAAGAAAACGTAGGTGATCGGCGCGCAAGACCAAGCAGAGGCAGGTGGTACCACCTGTGAAGACCTTCGGGGCTGAACGAGGAAGAACCAGGTACCGCTTTTCTTTACGCGCTAGAGTTAGACCACCATACGCAGTCTGCTGCCACCACTCCCAACTTGAAAATTATACAGATAAATATAGGCAGTTTGAATCAGCACGCAATCCAGGTGTTAGATTGTAACTAGTCCTCAAACCGCAGAGATACACGGCTATTTACACGCCTGTCCCTCCACACTCAAAGCATAAAAGACGTTCTATTATCAAAAATTCAGAATAATTTATATAAACCTTAATTTTATGGATCAGCTAAATATAGTTCAGTGGAATGCTCAGAGCATCAATAGTAACAAACATTCTTTTTCGTATTTTTTACATGAGTTCAACATACATGTAGCTTTACTGTGTGAGACTTGGCTCAAGCCTCACATGAGATTCAGTATTAAAGGATATAATACCTTTATTAAGATTAGACTCAGGTAATACACACAATGGTGTAGCTATTTTAATACATAACAGTTTACAATTTAGTAAAATAGATACTTTATATGATGATTCCATACAAAATATAGCAATACGTTTAAAATACGGCAATAATAAAGAAATTTCACTAGTCAGTTTTTATAGTCCCGGAAACGCTCCATTTACTAAGTATAAGTTTGATAATTTAATTCGTAGTATTCCTGGTCCTCTCTTGGTGGGTGGAGATTTCAATGCACATCATTCGGCCTGGGGATGTAACAGTGTAAACATCCGCGGCCGAGAAGTGCTTGAAATCATTAATGACCATAATTTGGTTTTATTAAATGATGGAGAAATGACTACCGTAGGCTCTGATACGTGGCAAAGAAATGCACTTGATTTAACTGTAGTATCAACTTCAATATCATTGTCTTGTAACTGGTCTGTTCATGACGATCCGTTAGGTAGTTACCATTTGCCTGTAATTACAAGGGTACTTATTAATAACAATTATAATATCTCACATGATACAGAAACTTCAAATTTACCAAAACATTTTAATTTTAACTTGGTTGATTGGGTCACTCTTCTTATATATATAAGAAGAGTGTTGATAGTTTGATAGTCGATTTTAAAATTAATCAAGATAACCCACTACAGTCATATAATGACTTGATAAAGTTGTTAAATTTAGCTATTATTAAATCATTACCATCAACATTAAGACCTGCTACATCGTTTGATACAACATTAGTAAACAATAATCGTAAAAAACGCATCCCATTACCATGGTGGAATTTGAATTGCACTAAAGCAGTAGAAGACTCTAGGAATGCCTATATAGAATTTAAATACAATCCTACATTAGAAAAATATATTGAGCTTAAAAAATTACAAGCTCTTAAAAAGTTAGTTTTAAAAAGAGAAAGATATTTAAGTTGGATTTCTCTATGTGAGTCATTTAATAGAACTACTCCATTATCTACAATTTGGCAAATTTCAAAAAGATTTAATAAAACATTTACACCTTCAAGTAATAATATTTCTTCTTGGGTATTCGATTTTCTTAAAAAATATACTCCAGATACAGCTGAGGGGCCATTTAAATCAATTCCTCATGAAGTAAAAGTTTCAGCACAATATGAATATTTAATTTATCCATTTTCTCTTCAGGAATTAAAATCCGCAATATCATCTAGACGTGATTCAGCTTTTGGCCTTGATGGAATACCATATAAAATGTTGAAGAATGTATCAATTATGGCACTTTCTCATATACTAAGTGTTTTTAATTTACTTTGGCAGGAAATGATCATCCCTAATGAATGGAAAATAGACTGTCTCATCCCAGTACTTAAACCTAACAAAGTAAGACACAAAGCAGAATCATATAGACCAGTAGCATTAACATCATGCATGGGAAAAACCTTTGAACAATTAATTAAACAAAGACTAGAATTTTATATAGAAAGTAATAGCCTATTACCATCCAATCAATTTGGCTTTCGACGTGGTTGCTCCACTCGAGATAGCATTTCTCATTTGCAATTAGATATATATAATTCTAATAAAATGGACAATCATTTTGTTGGTGTTGGTGACTTCTTTGATGTAGTGGGTGCATTCAACAACATCAATCTGCACATTTTGTGTGGTGAACTTCGTGCCCTTGGTATTCGTGAAAAAATTATAATATGGATCTTTAACTTTCTACATGGTAGAGAGGTATATGTCAAAGTGAATAAACGTTTAATCGGGCCACGTTTTTCATACAAAGGGGTATGTCAAGGTGGCATCCTCAGTCCATTGATTTATCTTCTTTATTTACATAGATTAAACATTGTACTTGGTATTGAAGTGGCAAATTTGCAGTTTGCAGATGATTTGGTTATCTATGCTTCAGGTTCAGATATAAGTTCTGTTGAAAGTATTTTAAACACAGCTTTAATAAATTCGGCTAAAGAACTATTTTCATTATCTAAACTTGGACATTAGTCCAGAAAAATCTAAAGTTATAGTGTTTGGAGAGTGTGAAACAGACCTTCATATTTATTACAATAATAGTGTTCTTCCAATAGTGAATGAAGTGAAGTATCTGGGTATAATTTTTTCAAGCAACCACTCATGGACTAAGTATGTTGATTATCTGTTAGGTAGAACAAATAAAGCTTTTAATTTTGTAAAATCACTGTCAATTGCAGTTGATCCTAAAATTTTACTTATGTTATATAAATCCTTAGTTCGTAGTCATTTTGAATATGGATTTTTATGCTTTGGGTCTGATCAGAGATTGGTTCACAAATTGGAGATTCTTCAAAACCACAATCTTAGATGTGTAACTGGTGCAATGAAGACAACTCCAATTAATTCACTTCAAATTGAGTGTAACACTCCTGCTATGAAAATAAGATTTCAGTTTTTAAAATCCAAATACATTCTCAAACTTTTATCTTTCGAAAATCATCCTTTGTTAAAGAAAATATTATTTTATCATAGAGTATACAGTCCCTCTAATTCCGTAAATGTCCCCTACATATTTCATGACTTTTCTAATATAATAATAATAATAATCTTTATTCGAAATCTTAAAAGGTAAATAAATAAAATACAATATGAATCTAAAAACTAACAATGTAGGTATAATAATGTATGATGCCTGTACTAGGATAATCCTGTATTTCAGGCTGCAGGAGCTCTAACAATATGCTGTATGTAGGACAGTAGTTATTTCTTTTTATAATATTTAACATTACGTGACAAAATTATTTTGATTAACTTAAAACTCTACTAACTTAAAACTAAACACAATACTACTACTATATAATCAGTATTGATGATCAATATCAAATTGAGAAATGTAAAGACAGATGGCCATGTTACTCTGGTAATTATATTAGCAAATTCTGGCCCATGGACATTTACATTAACCGTGACCTTCGGAGTAAAGAAGATGTATATCAGTTAATTGCAGAGTTTCCTGGGTACAGGCATATATTTACTGATGGATCCAAAAATAATAGAAATGTTTTGTATTCATATATCTACCTCATCTTACTGTTGGACATGGAGTTTGGTTACCTGGAGCCATGACTATATTTACAGCAGAATCTCTAACCATTTTATCAGCTCTGCAGTATATACCTACATGAAAAAAAATCTTGGGCACACAACTTGGCTTATAGTGACCGACTGCATGAGTGTTCTCACGGCCTTACAAAACCCGAAATTGGACGCCAATACTGGAAATATTTTATATGAGATTCGGACTTTATATGCTGATCTTAGTTCTAGAGGATTTATGATAAGTTTGTTATGGACACCCTCCCACATAGGAGTAGCAGGAAACGAAAACGCAGATTATCTTGCAAGAGTTACTAGTGACGTTGACAGTTGACATCCCAGCTGAGACGAGAAATGTTGCCATACCTAGTTCCGACCTGCTTATTAAATTAAATGAACAAAAGACCAGCAGCCTTATTCAGAACCATTCGACTCGATTCCGTACCGAATCGAACGTCAAAAATATCGAAGATGTCCTCCAAACGCAATTCACAAATCCGAAACCGAATAATTTTGACAGTTCAAATTCGATTTGAAGACTCAAATCTTTCCGACAGCTGTTTGCTATCGGGAGTCATATCGATCAAAATTAAAACGAAGAAATAAACCATATTTCCAGCTTATTTCAGTGAAATAAAAAGACTGTAAACTTTTTAACACTGCCTAAAGTAACTAAATGAAGTTTTATTATTGTATTGACCATATTTCATTGATGTATCTGCATTTACATAAATTCAAAGTTTTTACAGAAATGTGATATTCGTTCTAGATTTTAGTTAACATTATTTGATCTTTGGTAGATGGATTAAGTGATTGTGCGAGCCAGAGACCGTCGGCGTGCAGGACAACAGAGGACGAATCCTTTTGCCGAGCCGCGGTTTCAGTTGGTTTATAAACTAACACTCGACATGGCCCTTGGCCTCATTAAAGAAATAAGGCCCTATTTCCCTCACACACAATCATCTGCCGTAATTCCCATAGAAATTTAATTATTGTTTGACAATGAGCAAATAGCAAGAATTGTATAATACTGATATCAAATACTTGCAGTATTTTTTTCCTTTTTAAACAAAGTTATTTAAAGTTATTTAAGAAAAAGAAAACTAGTTTTACTTTTTAAAAAAAAGTTTTTCCGCTTTGCCCGTTTGACAGAGGCTGTTTACAAAGCAGGTTTATTCGAAATGAAATAAAGTTTATTTTAGTTACTAATAAAATAATTTTGTATCGTTTGCTGTCTATTAAGTTACTAGCTGTATATTCCTTATTTAAACGGAACTAAATATTCAAATAAACCTATTTTATTTACTAAGACTAGACAGCAAACGATACAAAATTATTTTATTAGTAACTAAAATAAACTTTATTTCATTTCGAATAAACCTGCTTTGTAAACAGCCTCTGTCAAACGGGCAAAGCGGAAAAACTTTTTTTTTAAAAGTAAAACTAGTTTTCTTTTTCTTAAATAACTTTAAATAACTTTGTTTAAAAAGGAAAAAAATACTGCAAGTATTTGATATCAGTATTATACAATTCTTGCTATTTGCTCATTGTCAAACAATAATTAAATTTCTATGGGAATTACGGCAGATGATTGTGTGTGAGGGAAATAGGGCCTTATTTCTTTAATGAGGCCAAGGGCCATGTCGAGTGTTAGTTTATAAACCAACTGAAACCGCGGCTCGGCAAAAGGATTCGTCCTCTGTTGTCCTGCACGCCGACGGTCTCTGGCTCGCACAATCACTTAATCCATCTACCAAAGATCAAATAATGTTAACTAAAATCTAGAACGAATATCACATTTCTGTAAAAACTTTGAATTTATGTAAATGCAGATACATCAATGAAATATGGTCAATACAATAATAAAACTTCATTTAGTTACTTTAGGCAGTGTTAAAAAGTTTACAGTCTTTTTATTTCACTGAAATAAGCTGGAAATATGGTTTATTTCTTCGTTTTAATTTTGATCGATATGACTCCCGATAGCAAACAGCTGTCGGAAAGATTCGAGTCTTCAAATCGAATTTGAACTGTCAAAATTATTCGGTTTCGGATTTGTGAATTGCGTTTGGAGGACATCTTCGATATCTTTGACGTTCGATTCGGTACGGAATCGAGTCGAATGGTTCTGAATAAGGCTGCTGGTCTTTTGTTCATTTAATTTAATAAGCAGGTCGGAACTAGGTATGGCAACATTTCTCGTCTCAGCTGGGATGTCAACTGTCAACGTCACTAGTAACTCTTGCAAGATAATCTGCGTTTTCGTTTCCTGCTACTCCTATGTGGGAGGGTGTCCATAACAAACTTATCATAAATCCTCTAGAACTAAGATCAGCATATAAAGTCCGAATCTCATATAAAATATTTCCAGTATTGGCGTCCAATTTCGGGTTTTGTAAGGCCGTGAGAACACTCATGCAGTCGGTCACTATAAGCCAAGTTGTGTGCCCAAGATTTTTTTTCATGTAGGTATATACTGCAGAGCTGATAAAATGGTTAGAGATTCTGCTGTAAATATAGTCATGGCTCCAGGTAACCAAACTCCATGTCCAACAGTAAGATGAGGTAGATATATGAATACAAAACATTTCTATTATTTTTGGATCCATCAGTAAATATATGCCTGTACCCAGGAAACTCTGCAATTAACTGATATACATCTTCTTTACTCCGAAGGTCACGGTTAATGTAAATGTCCATGGGCCAGAATTTGCTAATATAATTACCAGAGTAACATGGCCATCTGCCTTTACATTTCTCAATTTGATATTGATCATCAATACTGATTATATAGTAGTAGTATTGTGTTTAGTTTTAAGTTAGTAGAGTTTTAAGTTAATCAAAATAATTTTGTCACGTAATGTTAAATATTATAAAAAGAAATAACTACTGTCCTACATACAGCATATTGTTAGAGCTCCTGCAGCCTGAAATACAGGATTATCCTAGTACAGGCATCATACATTGTTATACCTACATTGTTAGTTTTTAGATTCATATTGTATTTTATTTATTTACCTTTTAAGATTTCGAATAAAGATTATTATTATTATTATATTAGAAAAGTCATGAAATATGTAGGGGACATTTACGGAATTAGAGGGACTGTATACTCTATGATAAAATAATATTTTCTTTAACAAAGGATGATTTTCGAAAGATAAAAGTTTGAGAATGTATTTGGATTTTAAAAACTGAAATCTTATTTTCATAGCAGGAGTGTTACACTCAATTTGAAGTGAATTAATTGGAGTTGTCTTCATTGCACCAGTTACACATCTAAGATTGTGGTTTTGAAGAATCTCCAATTTGTGAACCAATCTCTGATCAGACCCAAAGCATAAAAATCCATATTCAAAATGACTACGAACTAAGGATTTATATAACATAAGTAAAATTTTAGGATCAACTGCAATTGACAGTGATTTTACAAAATTAAAAGCTTTATTTGTTCTACCTAACAGATAATCAACATACTTAGTCCATGAGTGGTTGCTTGAAAAAATTATACCCAGATACTTCACTTCATTCACTATTGGAAGAACACTATTATTGTAATAAATATGAAGGTCTGTTTCACACTCTCCAAACACTATAACTTTAGATTTTTCTGGACTAATGTCCAAGTTTAGATAATGAAAATAGTTCTTTAGCCGAATTTATTAAAGCTGTGTTTAAAATACTTTCAACAGAACTTATATCTGAACCTGAAGCATAGATAACCAAATCATCTGCAAACTGCAAATTTGCCACTTCAATACCAAGTACAATGTTTAATCTATGTAAATAAAGAAGATAAATCAATGGACTGAGGATGCCACCTTGACATACCCCTTTGTATGAAAAACGTGGCCCGATTAAACGTTTATTCACTTTGACATATACCTCTCTACCATGTAGAAAGTTAAAGATCCATATTATAATTTTTTCACGAATACCAAGGGCACGAAGTTCACCACACAAAATGTGCAGATTGATGTTGTTGAATGCACCCACTACATCAAAGAAGTCACCAACACCAACAAAATGATTGTCCATTTTATTAGAATTATATATATCTAATTGCAAATGAGAAATGCTATCTCGAGTGGAGCAACCACGTCGAAAGCCAAATTGATTGGATGGTAATAGGCTATTACTTTCTATATAAAATTCTAGTCTTTGTTTAATTAATTGTTCAAAGGTTTTTCCCATGCATGATGTTAATGCTACTGGTCTATATGATTCTGCTTTGTGTCTTACTTTGTTAGGTTTAAGTACTGGGATGAGACAGTCTATTTTCCATTCATTAGGGATGATCATTTCCTGCCAAAGTAAATTAAAAACACTTAGTATATGAGAAAGTGCCATAATTGATACATTCTTCAACATTTTATATGGTATTCCATCAAGGCCAAAAGCTGAATCACGTCTAGATGATATTGCGGATTTTAATTCCTGAAGAGAAAATGGATAAATTAAATATTCATATTGTGCTGAAACTTTTACTTCATGAGGAATTGATTTAAATGGCCCCTCAGCTGTATCTGGAGTATATTTTTTAAGAAAATCGAATACCCAAGAAGAAATATTATTACTTGAAGGTGTAAATGTTTTATTAAATCTTTTTGAAATTTGCCAAATTGTAGATAATGGAGTAGTTCTATTAAATGACTCACATAGAGAAATCCAACTTAAATATCTTTCTCTTTTTAAAACTAACTTTTTAAGAGCTTGTAATTTTTTAAGCTCAATATATTTTTCTAATGTAGGATTGTATTTAAATTCTATATAGGCATTCCTAGAGTCTTCTACTGCTTTAGTGCAATTCAAATTCCACCATGGTAATGGGATGCGTTTTTTACGATTATTGTTTACTAATGTTGTATCAAACGATGTAGCAGGTCTTAATGTTGATGGTAATGATTTAATAATAGCTAAATTTAACAACTTTATCAAGTCATTATATGACTGTAGTGGGTTATCTTGATTAATTTTAAAATCGACTATCAAACTATCAACACTCTTCTTATATATATAAGAAGAGTGACCCAATCAACCAAGTTAAAATTAAAATGTTTTGGTAAATTTGAAGTTTCTGTATCATGTGAGATATTATAATTGTTATTAATAAGTACCCTTGTAATTACAGGCAAATGGTAACTACCTAACGGATCGTCATGAACAGACCAGTTACAAGACAATGATATTGAAGTTGATACTACAGTTAAATCAAGTGCATTTCTTTGCCACGTATCAGAGCCTACGGTAGTCATTTCTCCATCATTTAATAAAACCAAATTATGGTCATTAATGATTTCAAGCACTTCTCGGCCGCGGATGTTTACACTGTTACATCCCCAGGCCGAATGATGTGCATTGAAATCTCCACCCACCAAGAGAGGACCAGGAATACTACGAATTAAATTATCAAACTTATACTTAGTAAATGGAGCGTTTCCGGGACTATAAAAACTGACTAGTGAAATTTCTTTATTATTGCCGTATTTTAAACGTATTGCTATATTTTGTATGGAATCATCATATAAAGTATCTATTTTACTAAATTGTAAACTGTTATGTATTAAAATAGCTACACCATTGTGTGTATTACCTGAGTCTAATCTTAATAAAGGTATTATATCCTTTAATACTGAATCTCATGTGAGGCTTGAGCCAAGTCTCACACAGTAAAGCTACATGTATGTTGAACTCATGTAAAAAATACGAAAAAGAATGTTTGTTACTATTGATGCTCTGAGCATTCCACTGAACTATATTTAGCTGATCCATAAAATTAAGGTTTATATAAATTATTCTGAATTTTTGATAATAGAACGTCTTTTATGCTTTGAGTGTGGAGGGACAGGCGTGTAAATAGCCGTGTATCTCTGCGGTTTGAGGACTAGTTACAATCTAACACCTGGATTGCGTGCTGATTCAAACTGCCTATATTTATCTGTATAATTTTCAAGTTGGGAGTGGTGGCAGCAGACTGCGTATGGTGGTCTAACTCTAGCGCGTAAAGAAAAGCGGTACCTGGTTCTTCCTCGTTCAGCCCCGAAGGTCTTCACAGGTGGTACCACCTGCCTCTGCTTGGTCTTGCGCGCCGATCACCTACGTTTTCTTGGGCACAAATTACACAGACGCGGTAATATGGGATTATTATTAATTCCCGGTAGATCCCCAATGCTTACGGGATGATACTCAGGATTTTATGGTCTTGCGGGAGATGATATCTTAAGATTTTAAGACACGCGGTGAGACGTGTGCGTTCTGCGCGAGAGCACTATGACATCTGGTTCAACATGGCCACCGGTTCCTCCAAAAAACATGGCGGTCCCACACGCTATATCGATACACGCCTAAAGTCGGGCGCACCCACACGTCATGATACTGCACACCAACCAACTTGAAACCGAGGGGCGGTACTCGCCACACCATACTCCCCACCTTGAAAGGTCCAGGGCTTTCAAAGCAGCTAATCTATGCGGCGCGGGTGCGGTTTAAGAAGCGGGGGTGACCTGTAGGTATTAAGTTGTTGGAGAGCATTAAGGGGAATCCAGCAGCAGTCCGAAACACCATCACAATGATATAACGTTCGGGATCACTTATTATCTGACTCCAGAGAATGAAATTGCGGTTTGATTTGACTAAGATGAGTCGAATTAATCTAAATTATAATTATATAATGGCGTGCCATTGAAACATACACCTACTATAAACTCTAAACTAAATTAAACTACTTATTAAAATTACTTTATTGGGTTGGCAAAGGATACAACTTAGTGACAGGACGTTTATATGTACCTGACGCGGTTCTTATTGAAGCGACTCTAATTACACCATCCGATCCCGGGAAGACTTCCTCTATGATACCTAATGGCCAGGACAATGGAGGTACGTTATCTTGACCCAAGAGAACGACAGTACCGATCTCTATAGGGCGATCGGGAGTGCACCACTTCTGGCGAACTTGCAACGTGTGCAAGTACTCAACTCGCCATTTGTTCCAGTAGGATAACACAAGCTGATCCAAAAGCCTTTTGCGGTTTGTTAGGTTTATGTTTTCTTCTGTCAATTCCGAAGAAGGCAAATACGTGACTGGACTGGACATTAAAAAATGCGCGGGCGTGAGTACCTCTGGATGCGGGTCTGATGAAAGAACACTAAGCGGTCGAGAGTTCAAAAGGCCTTCAATTTGCACCAATACGGTCGAGAGCTCCTCGTAAGTGAGAAGCTGTTTACCTATGACTCTAAACAAGTGAGTTTTAACACTCTTAATGTTCGATTCCCAAATACCTCCGAAGTGCGGAGCTCGCGGCGGTATTCTTTTCCACTCGATGCGTGATTTAAGAAGCTCATTTTTAATATCCGTTTGAACAGTCGAATTTAATAAGAAAGAATAAATATCATCGAGTTGCGCCTTAGCGCCAACGAAATTGGTACCATTGTCCGAGTACATGACAGACACTGGACCGCGGCGGGAAATGAATCTCTTAAATGCGGATAGGAAAGCCTCAGATGTGAGGTCCGACACAAGCTCGATATGCATGGCTTTAGTCACCATGCACACGAACAAACATAAATAAAGTTTCTGCGAACGTTGACCTCTTCGTCGAATAGGTAAGTAAGCAAGCGGCCCGGCGAAATCTACACCGGTGTGTACAAAGGCCTTAGCATCACGGACACGGTATCCAGGAAGTTCAGCCATTTTGGGTACTGGATGCTTAGGATTTAGACGGAAACAAGTATTGCATTTCCGACAGCGGGAACGTATGACTGTTCGGCCATCCAATATCCAAAACCGCTGCCTTATGATGGACATCAATAACCCGGGGCCCGTATGACAGTATGTATTATGATAGTGATCAATAATTAGATCGACTACGCGGTCGCGTTTAGGTAAAAGCGCAGGATGCTTGGCTTCATATGGTAAGTCAGATTTAGACAATCTGCCCCCAATACGTAAGGTTCCGAAGCTATCAACGAAGACAGACAAAGAGCGCAACTTCTTAGAAGGAAGTTCGCCTGCTTTAATTAAATTTAAATCATTAGAAAAATGTACGCTTTGAACCAACCGAATAATGAAGTTTTCAGCGGTTTTAATGTTTTCGACAGAGCTATGACTATGTAGTCTGCCCGTAAATTTAAGAATGTACATAAATACACGTAACAATTTATTCCATGAGCAAACACGGTCAGTTAAAGTATCTAAAATACGCGGTTCATTATTGGATGTTTCTACAAGAAAAATCTTTGATTTAAACTCTGGCAATGTTTCACACTGAGTAGGAGAGAATTTTAAAGGCCACTCGCTCATGGGATGATGGAGCCATGTAGGGCCGTTCCACCACAACGAGTGTTCTATTAAATCCGAAGGCAGCATGCCGCGAGACAGACAATCGCTAGGATTTTCTTTCCCTGACACGTGATTGAAACAAGCGGCAGGTATGTTTTCCTGTATTTGAGCAATGCGATTGCTGACAAAGATAGACCATCTATGGGGAGATGAGTGGATCCACGAGAGAGCTATGGTGGAGTCCGAGAAGGCGTAGACACCTGCAATAGGTACACGGGCGGAAAGTTTGTCTTTGACCACGCGAACAAGTTTAGACAGAAGTAAAGCGGCGACAAGTTCTAATCGAGCTAGCGTTGTTATTTTAGCGGGGGAAACTTTGGACTTTGCACATAAAAGCCGGACTGTGATATTGCCTGTAGGGTTGGTAATGTGTAAATAAATACAACAGCCATACCCACTAAAGCTGGCGTCGCAGAAGGCTACGATATTCACTACAGCTTCTCTAAAGACGCCAATGTGGCGAGGAACCTTTAGAGAAGAGAGCGAAGGAAAATCGCGCGTAAAAGCCGAAAACCGATTGGTGATGGAGTCCGGAGGAACTTCATCCCAACCTATTTTAGCTAACCAAAGTTCCTTAATTAATATTTTCGCGTACAGCACAACGGGTGCTACGAGACCAAGTACGTCGAACAAGCGGGCAACTAGCGATAGAATCGCGCGCTTCGTACATTTATTATCCACGGCGACTGTTGTCAAAGAAAAATAATCATCAGCGGGTTCCCAGGTTAATCCAAGAATTTTGAAATTATGGACATCATTATCCATGCCAGAAAAATTAACTGGTAAGCGGTGAGACTCTGGGAGAATCTCCAATAAAGCGGGTGAATTAGTGGCCCATTTGACTAAGTCAAAAGAACCTACCTTCATTAAGTCAATTAAATCGCGGGATAGACGCATAGCGATCTGTTCATCATAAACAGAATTGACATAGTCATCCATGTAAAACTGAGTTTCCACCAATTTAGAAGCCTCAGGAAAGCGGTCGCTATGCTCACACGCCAAGTTACGCAGTGTGCGCATCGCTAAATAAGGACTAGGCTTTAGCCCAAAGGGAACGCGGTTAAAATTAAAGGTGCGAATAGGCTCATTTTTGTTGAAACGATACAAGATTCGTAAATATTTGCGGTGGTGCTCATTTACACCGATACGTAAAAACATCTGTTTTATATCAGCTGTCATCGCGACAGGGAGTGTACGAAAATCAATTAATAACAAGAACAAGTCGGCTTGTAAATTAGGTCCGACATGCAGAATGTCATTGAGTGACAACCCTGAGTGCGTTTTGGCACTAGCGTCCAAAACCACTCGAATGCTGTCTTTGTCCGGTCTAATGACGGCGTGATGCGGTATGTAGTAACCCTCTTCTGTCAATTCAGAGTCGGGTACCTCCGATAAATACCCCTGAGTTATATAATCCGCGATAGTTTTATTAAAATTCTCGCGTAGGGTTGGCACTAACGTGAATTTACGCTCGAGCGCAAGTAGCCGCCGGTGAGCGACACCGCGTGAGCTGCCTAACTCGGAAGGGGCGCGCGCGAAAGGCAAGTCGACAAAGTATCTGCCATCTTTAAATACGACTGAAGAATTAAAACTATTTTCACACTCTAATTCGTCCGGACTAATAAAACGTTGAGCTGGAATTTCCTCTAGCTCAAAAAACTTCTGCAAATTTGACTCGAGTTCAATGTCGGCAAGCGCGGTAAACGAAGATGTAATGTGTGTTATATCACTATTGTAACAATCAATATCACCCATCAGTACATAACCGAAACTAGTCAATATAGCTGGGGGTGCGCGAGTGCCTGAGTCAACCCTATCTCCTAGGTAAATAAAAGGAAACAGCTGTGCTCCAAGCACAATGTCGATTCCGCCTGGTACATTCCAGGTCGGGTCGGCTAGCGGTAAGTTATTTAAATATGACATGTTATTATTGTCATTTAATCTAATAAATCTAGCGGGAAGTTTATCTGTAATGCAATCAACGACTAACGCTTGTATGTAATATTTAGTGTGAGAATTAATCCGAGATTCTATGTTGAGATGAACAAAGCCGTGTATAGGTTTTGATGTCATACCAACACCCTGTAAAGACGAATTGCGTAATTTAATTATGGGTAAGTTCAAACGTTTACAACAGTCCGCAGTAATTAAATTATTTTGCGATCCGTTATCCAACAAGCATCTGATAATCACCTTATCTCTGCTGTCCCTATAATATGCATATAATTGCGCGGTCGCTAACAAAATGGTTGACTCATTCGGTAAACAAGTCTTTGCCGCAGTTGTGAGTGATACGGAACTACTGGTAGCGGGTACCTGCTGTTCAAGCGATGACTCACCTTTTACTTCGGAGAAATGCAACAGAGAATGGTGTGTCTTTTTACAAATTTTACAAACGCTTCGTGATTTGCATTTAGCTAAAGAATGAGATAAACTTAAACAATTTATACAGCCACGTTTATTTTTAATAAATTCGAAACGAGCTTGCGGTGTACTAATATCTTTAAATCGCGGACAATCAAACAGCCGATGTTCGACGCCGTCACTATCACACAGTGCACATTTACCATTTGAAACCGGTTCGCTGCGCGAAACAAATGACTTTGAACGACTATGAGCTAAACTAGACTTGGCGCGCGGTTCCGTCTGTGAATTATTAGCGTGTGAGCGCTGGAGTACCTTAACATAGTCTTGCATAAATGCTACAAACTCCGTATATGTAGGTAATTTTTCCCCACTCACACGGCTTTCAAACTGTTGAACAGTTTGCGCGTCAACCTTTCTTAAGCCACAGTGTAATAACACAAAATCCAGCAAGTCTGGAATGTCTAACTGCTTCAAGGCAGCGACCGACGCCGAATATCGTTCCACAAATGTATTAAGACTAGCAACATTGCCGGCGCATCCTTTAATGTCCAATATATTATTGAGATAATGAATGCCTAGACTACGCTTATCTTGATACCTTTTAACGAGACTGTTCCACATAACGCTATATGTATCACCTGTGGGAACAATGCCTGCGGTTAGTTTTAAGGCATCATTAGTCAATTTACTGACCAAGTACTGCACACGTTGCGAGTCATTGAGATCAGTATTTAAATGAACATTGCTGCGGAACATTTCATAAAATATGGGCCAATGTTCTGTTTTACCGTCAAATGATGGTAATTCTATGGGTGGTAATTTTATGCGACTACCTCCCTTCGGCTGTGATGTTTCGCTGCTCGCAAGTATAAGATTACGTTTATATTTAATATGTGAATATAAGTCTTCAATAGAATTTAGACTCGAATAATCTGGAGCGGTTTCGTCAATCTCAAACTGCAATTCATTGATCTGTTCAATTATTTCTTCAAATTTGTTGTATTGTTCACTAATTGTTTCTGACTGCGCTAGGAATGATTCATTTGAGCGCGAATCAAAGTTCGAGATGGTTCTAGAAGCATTATACAAGGGATTAACTCGCTCGAAAATCATTTGTTTTTTAGCAGTAAGCTGAGCTAATTTAGCTTCTTGTTTGCGGGTAGCCATTTTGAGGCACTAATGAAGTTATGTACCTAACGTAATGACTTGTACTTATTTGTACTTAATTTTACTGGTGCCTATCCAGGCTCGAAAGGACCATCTAATGGAGGGACAGGCGTGTAAATAGCCGTGTATCTCTGCGGTTTGAGGACTAGTTACAATCTAACACCTGGATTGCGTGCTGATTCAAACTGCCTATATTTATCTGTATAATTTTCAAGTTGGGAGTGGTGGCAGCAGACTGCGTATGGTGGTCTAACTCTAGCGCGTAAAGAAAAGCGGTACCTGGTTCTTCCTCGTTCAGCCCCGAAGGTCTTCACAGGTGGTACCACCTGCCTCTGCTTGGTCTTGCGCGCCGATCACCTACGTTTTCTTGGGCACAAATTACACAGACGCGGTAATATGGGATTATTATTAATTCCCGGTAGATCCCCAATGCTTACGGGATGATACTCAGGATTTTATGGTCTTGCGGGAGATGATATCTTAAGATTTTAAGACACGCGGTGAGACGTGTGCGTTCTGCGCGAGAGCACTATGACATCTGGTTCAACATGGCCACCGGTTCCTCCAAAAAACATGGCGGTCCCACACGCTATATCGATACACGCCTAAAGTCGGGCGCACCCACACGTCATGATACTGCACACCAACCAACTTGAAACCGAGGGGCGGTACTCGCCACACCAGAGTGCAAATACTCTTCGTTATTTTTATTTTGAGAAATTAATGTTACTATTGTCTGTATTAAAATATTTCAAATTGGTTCTGTTTCAATTAGTGACTGTAATTGTTTAGCAGGACTAGACTTTGAAAGAGATGGAAATGACTTTTCATTAAATAAATCTGCATATGATTTTTTATTAATTTGGTTTTTGTTTTCTTGCACTTTTTGTTGTTTGACTGGGCACTGTGACGAAATTGCTACATGTTTACCTTGACAGTGGCAACATGTTGCCTCAGTTGAAGGTATTTGGCATTCTTTATAATTATGATCCTTGGTACATATGGAACATCTTTGTGAGTTCTTACAGAATTTAGCTTTATGGCCATACCTTAGACCAGTCATTCCCAACGTGGGCGATAACGCCCCCTTGTGGGCGCTGCAGGCCTAAAGGGGGGCGGTAAGAGACCCAGAAAAAAATGGGGCATTGTGTAGGGCTTTGGGGTCGATTTATAATTTCATCTACCTAGCTAGGAAGACTCTTAGACACCGACTGAGCTCTCGACTCTCGACTACATCTTGTGAACATCAACTAATATTAATTAAGATATAGTTCAAACTCGGTTCGATTTATAAGACCGCGGGCAATCATGTTTTAACAGGTTTTTGTTAAATAACAAGAATTTTGGCTACAAAAACCGATCCCGCAATTGTACCCTGGATTGTGGTCAATTGTTCAACGATTTTTGATAGCATTCCCATCGTCATATTTGTGTGAACGTGGATTTAGTGTTGTGGCAACGCTGCTTACTAAAAAGAGAAATCGTTTGCGTGTTACCGAACGTGGCAACTTGCGGCTGTTTTTGAGTAAATTGGAACCTGATATCAACAAACTTATTGAACAGCATCAGATTCAACCTTCACATTAGTTTTTATATAAGAATTGATTGTTTGTTTTATTTTCAATAAAAGATACTCTGTCCGAATACTATAAATTTGCGTTTCAATAATCAGTTATAAGTACTTAGCGGTTTTTAAGTATGTTTAAAAAGGGGGGCGTTAAAAAATAATTTATTCTTAAAGTGGGCAGTAGACAAAAAAAGGTTGGGAACCCCTGCCTTAGACACTTCAGGCATTGTTTTACCGGCGGAATGTACGGACGAACTTCGAACCGCCAGCTGCAGGTCTACACTGTCGGGTATCGCTGCACACGAGAATGTGATGGACACCGTCTTCGTAGGCTGAAAGGACACCCCCCCTCCTTCTGAAATAGTGCGACGCATAAATCTTCTAATAGAAATAATATTCTTTGTGCTGGTTATTGCATTGTAGATGTGTTCGTTGCTAAGATCAATGGGAACATGCATGATAACACCTGTATTCTCCGTAGCGGCTGCAGGAATACTGGCTTTTAATTTATAGCTATCTAGGAATTTTCTATTTAGTAACGCCGCATTGGCTAAACCAAGGACCTTCGAAAATGACACCAATTTTGTATCTATTCATGCGTAACAATTGTTTTACGCCCTTATTATATTTTTTAATGTTGGTTGATAGGGACATCATGTCTCTATCACCGATCGGGACTAAATCGATGCTTTCTAAAAACACAACATATTCAAAATTGCCTCCGTTTTCAGGATATGACCTTATGTAGTCAGGAATCCGAAATTCCCGATACTTATCCTTTCCTTCAACAGGTACAGATTCCTCTGAAGAGCTTGAGGCTCCACCGTCGTCTTCAGAGGACACCAATGGTGGAGCAGAAGACAAATTATCTTCTTTTTTTCTTTTCTTAGGATTCCCTTTCTTCCCCATCATGAGAAAAGCAAGCAAATAGACTTATAAATGAATAAAATAAATTATTTGAAAATTTGTTTAAAAAAAAGGCGCCCTTTGGTTACGAATTTCCCGCGCTTTTTTTCCAAACCATAGATACTATTTGGAAAGTGGCCACATTTTGATCTGTAAGTTGATGTTTTGTCTATGGTGTTAAGCTAGTCATCTACCTATTTATATAAAGTACTCTGTGTAGTCATCGTAAGACCGACACGCGTATTGTTAACGAAATTTTACCTATCAAAAAATACAGTCCATTTATTAAGTTTTTATGTGGTTTATTTTAATACCAGCACGCCACATAAATTGGTCCTTCGCGGAAATAAATTCAATACAAAATTCAATCTTTCGTGGGAAGCCGTAATTCGTCGTGTCGGCGTGGCTCAAGAACTCAAGAAGACGGCGGGCATTCTGCCTTGCAACGTGTCTGCCGGCGGCATTGCTGCTGCGGAGGTTATTTGGCTGTCTGCATTGCTGCGCCACTCCGTGTCTCGAAGATCATTGATCGGTTGTTTATATGTGTGCTGAACAAAGCGAACCAGACAGCATTGAGTTAACTTTAGAAGAAGCACTTCAGGGACCAGAGAGGGAGCACTGGGAGCAGGCTGTAAAGGAAGAATTGCAAAGCTTTGAACACAACAACGCATGGGAAGTTGTTGATGCTCCAAGTGATGGTACTATTGTTAAGTGTAAGTGGGTTCTGAAAAAGAAATGTGACAATGACAATAATGTGCGTTATCGGGCAAGGTTGGTGGCTAAAGGGTGTACACAAAAGTACGGTGTGGACTATGAAGAAACATTTTCTCCGGTAGTTCGACATACTACATTGAGACTATTATTTGCATTGTCGGTTCAATTAAATTTAGATGTAATACATCTGGATGTAAAAACAGCCTTTTTGAATGGGGACCTGGATGAATCTATATATATGCAAAAACCTATGGGTTTTGTATGTTCTAGTGACAAAAAAGTACTTAAAATAAAAAAGGCTATATATGGACTTAAACAGGCATCCCGAGCATGGCATAAAAAGGTAGATAACTGTATGTTATCAGATGGCTATTCTAAGTCTAAATATGAACCATGTTTGTATACAAAAATTGTTGGTAATAGTAAAACCATGGTAACATTGTATGTTGATGATTTTTTTGTATTCTCAAATGATAAAAAAGAAATGAAACATCTTAAAGACATGTTGAGTAATAATTTTGTAATAAAAGACCTAGGATGTGTTAAAGAATGTCTAGGCATGTCAGTTAATTTTGATGAGCAAAATAGCACTGTTACTTTAAGTCAGGAAAAGTCATCGATCACTAATAAAAAACTAGATACACAATCCCATGCAAAAGTTCTCTAAAAACTGTCACTAAATGTTTTGGAGTACTTCTAGTTGAAATAAATATACATTAATGTAAATTAAACCTTAAACACATTGCCTAAAGTTGTATTCACAAAGCTACGGACAAAAAGTAATAACCTTTTACGACTGATACTCGCTGGTCAACCTATATCAAAATAAATTCAACCTTACACGCATGTTTTAAAGTCAGAATTACAAAGTGCCAATAAAAAGCAATAAAATTTTACGACCGAGGCCCGTCGCTTGGACAAGGAATGAATGGAGTCGAACTGCCCAATATTTTAATTTAATTATTTTTTGTTTAACGTGTTTTTAAAAAATGGTGTAATGTAATATTTCTATTCTATGGTGTATAAGTGTAACGGTAAGTGTAAAGGTTATAATTTAAATATGTTTTTGGATAGGGCACCACATTCATTTAGTAATGAAAGTAATTGAAACAGTGATAATTTTATTTATTCTTTAAAGATTCTTCAAAAATTTAAAGATATTGCTTGACAAACAACTTTAATCGATTCTGCACACCTGACTGGGTCTCGAGGAAAGCTAAAAAAAACTCACGTCTTTAATTTCATTCATCATCATCATCCTATAATGTTCCTACTGCTGGGACACGGCCTCCTCTCAATGAAAGGGGGATGGGCTATAATCTACCACGCGGGCCCAGTGCGGATTGATAGATGTCACATGTCTTCGAATTTTTAGTTCTTGGACATGCCGGTTTCCTCACGATGTTTTCCTTCACCGTTTTGAGAGCAGTGGTGATGAAATAAATTACACAAAGTAATGCGCCTGTATGGGTTCGAACCCACGACCTACTGTTCGTAAGTCGGGGCCGCCCCCACTGGGCCACCGCTGCTCTCACAATAAAAATTGCTAATTTGCTAATTTCATTACATGTGTTCAAAATTAAATCTGTAAAATGTTACTATAATATTGGGAGAAACCGTAAAGAAGTCTCATAAAACAAAAAAAAACAATCATACTTTAATAATAAAAAATAATAAAAGAACAATAGCGTCTCCAACAAATGGAACAGAATCAACGCACATAACTCGAACAATTTAAGTGGGCATGCGATAGTATGATTAAATGCGTTTAGTAAGGGTCTTTACAATTGAGATGCCTTATAACTCCTGCTATTTATTACGACTTAATTTAAAAAATGTTTTTGCGATGATTTCTTGACAAAATATCAGTATTTACAATACAGTGATAACAATTAAATAATGATAATATTAATACTTACCGAAAATATGAAATTACATCCATTTTTACCGTCCTGGACATGTGATTTTCACATTTTTTAAACGAGCACTGAGGCATGTTTACCGTCGGAGCGTTCAAATGCTACTAGATTAAAAGCGCACCCAAATGTTCAAGTGGGCGCTCATTCAGTGAGGACATTTTTTGTCGCTGATTGTGTATCTAGTTTTTTATTAGTGATCGATGGGAAAAGTATATTGATCAATTATTAAGTAGATTCAACATGACAGAATGTAAGACAGTTGATACTCCGATGGAAGCTAATTTAAAGAGTAAGAAAGAAAGTGATTCTAGTTGTCAGAATCCCTATCAGCACCTTATCGGTTGCTTAATGTATTTAGCAGTCCTTACTCGTCCTGATATTGCTTATCCAGTGTCATATCTTAGTCAATTTAATAATTGTAATAATGAAGAGCAGTGGATTTGTGCTAAAAGAATACTAAGATATTTAAAGAAAACTAAAACTGTAGGTTTGAAATATTATAAAACTGATATTGTTAATATAGAGGGTTTTGTAGATGCTGACTGGGGTAGCAATATTAATGATAGGAGATCCTATACAGGTTTTTGTTTTACTTTGTCGGGAGCTGTCATATCATGGAGTTGTAGTAAACAAAAATGTATTGCTCTTTCTAGCACAGAGGCAGAATATGTGTCGATTTCAGAAGCCTGTAAAGAGGCAGTGTTCTTGAGAAACTTACAATATGAGGTTACTAGGAAAATGTATAAAATTACTTTATATAATGACAGCCAAAGTGCTCAGAAACTTTTAATAAATCCTGTATTTCATAATAGAACTAAACATATCGATGTTCGATACCACTTTAGCAGAGAAATGATAAGAAATAATATTGTTCAAATTATTTATTTATGTACATCAGACATGCCAGCAGATTTACTTACAAAAGGTTTGAGTAGAGTAAAGCATTATAAATTTATGAATGCTTTGGGCATTGTTAAAGTTTAGTTAGCTGTATGATTTTGTTTTTTAGATAAAATATATTTTGAGTGGGAGTGTTGTAAATGTCAAAATATAAGACTACTAGCGCCAGCAACGTGGTAGTATGTACTTGTTTTGTATGTCTTTGTTTTATCTGTGAATAAAGTTGGTTCCTTGAATTCGTTCTCGAAACAAGTCGTTTTATTTTATTTTTATCACGTATTTGTACTAATACTCATGATTGTGTTCTAGATTGAGCCATTCCTGATTAATTATGATTTGAAGATTTTAAGTAGCAACATAGGACCATAATATTGTTAGTACTTGGAGGTAAAATGATTTTTAAATGTTTCATGCGTGCTAATTTTAGGAAGAATATTGTAAATATATATCTAAAGCTTAAACTGTGTTGTTATACGTAATAAAATAAACATTTTTATGAAGTTATTGGTGCTTAACCTCTCGGTACCCGCGCGAAATAACGGTTTATCTCCCTGCCGCACCATGCCGCAGCGGTATGGTCCAAGACCTTAGCCTGCCCATGAAGGGCGAAGGAAAAAAAAAAAAAAATATATATATCTATGCATGGCAGGGTTGGATTTTGTACTATAATTATAGTATTTATACTCTAATTTCGCCTTTTGTACTATATACTATCCACATATAAGGATAGTACGCTAAAATACTATAATTTAAAATTTGCTCCCGAATGCTTAGTTTTACGCTATATGAATATTTAGACACCAATGATATTTAATTAAACAGTGTAACGTTACATTTTCCTGGATAGGATCCACAAAACTGTAAGGTCAGTCTGAGCACTCACCTACCTAACTTTCAGTCTGGAGGGGAGCACTATTAAAAGAAATAAAAGGGACGAGTTATAAGAATTTATTAACAAAGATAATCTAAAGGCTGGAGCTACTTAATTACTAATGCCAGTGAAGCTGGCGGAAAGTACTGAAGATGAAACGCAGAATGAAATAAATAACTGAAGAACGTCCGTCTTCAGACTGTGGAGGAGGACCGAGGAACCATCAACTCTCAGGCCGTAGAGAAGGGCCGAGGGCATCTGTCTTCAGACGGTGGTGGACGGCCGAGGACCGTCAATCCTCAGGCCGTAGGAGGAGGGCTGAGGGCATCTGTCTTTAGACGGTGGTGGACGGCCGCAGACCGTTAATCCTCAGGCCGTAGGAGGAGGGCCGAGGAGCATCAAATCTTCATCAGGCTTGTGTAGCTCAAGGATCAAGGTTTCCAGGTGTTCTTGGTGAGGGTGCGGCACGGAGAGAGGCCGACTTAAAACCGAAGAATAAGGGGAACTGCCCTTTTAAATAAAATTTTATGGAGCTTCTCAGAGGTGTTACTGCTCTCAGCTCTTAACGTAGACTGCCCATTCCACCACCAGGCTCCTGTCAACTCCACATAATTTACATTTTAAAATTAGAAAATTATTAAAAAGAAAATCGAATGAGGTCGATGTGATTTACCTATACAACCTACAAATAGCTCCAGCAATAAATTAAAAATAAAACTAGGGTTGCCACTAACTGACATCACAAAAGTAAACAAAGATTTAATAAAGATAAAAACTTAAATAACATAAATTACAAGGTAAAAAGGCCAAAGCCGTTGCTAAGCCTCCAAGAAATGACCATGAAGCTACCTAGGGAGGACGAATGCTTAAATTTTCAGGTTAATCATATCCAAAAATGTAAGTAAAAAACATGTAAAAGACATACACATTACAACAGATATGTTATGAGCGCGCAATCGTGAAGACTCGAAAACGTGTCAATTGGCCTGTTTTTCCTTTATTCTGCGTCACTGCGTGTATGTGAGCTGGCTCTCCCCCGCGGCACACTTTTTTCGGTGGTTTTGTAGGTGTATAACATATCTGTTTGTTAGAATATCATTGAACGTACCTAAATCCAACCCTGATGCATGGTTTGTTTATTGGAAAGTCAATGATTGGAACGAACAAGTTGCATTTATTAACTTTATTTATTTACAGATATTTTTTCAAATTTTCAATTGGACTTGGAACTGCCATCAAATGGTACAGTGATGGAACTCAACAGTGACGCGCTTAAGGTTTTTTTGTATGAATTTGAAGCTGATGAGGCATTACGGATAAAATGTGTCTCTTCTGCTTCGTCGGCAGGACAAGTTACTTACCTACAGTTCAACGATTCTGGTATGTTTTGTTTGATTTTGTGTTCGTAAAATTATAGAAAGTACATTTATTATTACTATTGCGCACTTAGAAATTTGAATTGTACACTTTCAATCATTTCTATGTACTTATTTATTATAATAACCCTTATTAAAAGAAATATATCATATCGAAACCGCATACAGCGCATACTCCAATTGAGATTGAACTAGGGCTTTATACAAGCTTATATAAGATGAGGTTCTTTTAAAGTTAAGGGTGGACCGCATAATAAATCTGTACATCTGATAAGCTTTGTTTACAGTTTATCGATATGCAGGTCTAAGCAGATTAATCTACTTAAACTTATTTTTTATGATGGATAGAATTGCACTTCGATTTTTTGGATGAATACAACTAAATCCAATTTATTTTTCTCTTTAGGTAATAATTGCATAGGACAGTGCTATATTTCTAATATATTTCATCTAAGCCGTCGAGACAACGGTACAACCTTTTCGTGTTATCTGAAAGAACAAGGGCACGAGAAATATACAAAAGACATAGTGCTTAGAGAGATCAGAGTGATCCTCAGTCTGAACCTGACTGAAATCCCACCTCCAAGTAAGTTGTATTTACTTTAATAAAAAAATAAATAATAAAACTGGCCATGAGCAAGTCGGACTCGCACATCGAGGGTTCCGTACAATTTTTTTAAAGGACAAACTTAACTTTGCTGTTCGATCCCTAGAAACGGCTATTGCACCAACCGCAAATAATACGTTTGTAATAGTAAAATCGCTTTTTTTTGTTATTTAACCACATATTTACGGTTTTCAGATTTTTTCCTTTATAATATGTGCTGTAAGACATTGCTTCTCCCCAAATTGATGATTCTAGGTCAACGGGAACTACTACATAGGTTTTCGACCCAAAATTTGGTTAAAAGCAAGGTCTTACAGGACTTGTGCTGTAAGACCTTGCTTTGACCTTGCTTGTAAAGGGAAATGGTCCGAAAAATAAAAAATAAGAATAAAGTAAGATAAAATAAGAATAATTAATAAGAATTTTGTGATGGGGGGGGGGGGTGTACTAAGGTAGCCAATAGCAGTAGTGAATGACTTTTTGATGAAATATTCTTTCATCGGCATCAAATGATCTTAGGCTGCATTCCAAATTATCCTGTAATCGATTTGAGCGTCCATAAACCCGTTCCGAATTACCGTGAGCGCGATATCGATGTTCCTTGAATCGTCATAGATGACGTCATGACATGCGCCATCTTGTGATTACACCGACCATGCCCCAAATAAATATCACCGTGACCGCTGTCAAAACTAACAGTTGTGTTGATAGGTTGTATTGTTTTGATAAGAACTTAGGAGTCTTGTCTAACAATACATTATATTTAATTATCGTTGCATCTATGAAATTTGTAATCCGTGGAATTTTTGAAGAGTAAATCTTTGCCGGGAGCAAAATACACTATTAATAAAAACACTTCCGTCATCCTTTTCATCACTGGACGAATCGTCGTTGTCTATCCCAAAATCTGAGTTATCTGAGTCGATAGAGTCAACCAACATAACTTCCATTTTCAAAAATAGGTCTTGTGAAAGGTTTTGGTTTGGGGTAATGTTCACTGTCAACACGTTCACGAGCGTTTCGAATTGATGACAACTTTTAGCTGTCATAATCATGATATCTAAATTAGAACGCAAAATATAGATGTGAGCGCTGTGAGCGATTATTTTGTAACGGAATGCAGCCTTAGACCGTAGGTATTTACAGAATTATAATCATTAAAATTATCAATAAGTACAACCCGTATTGATAATTTTAACTATTATAATTCTGTAAATACGCGTGATAAGGTCGCAAATTTTTTTTTTTTGGTCGAACGTCCTGACACTGATCTGCCAATTGCAAAAACGTAAGAATATTTGAATTTCGCGTGATACCCTGGCGCTTCCGCCTTAAAGCCATGCCTCTTATACACGAGGTTGTGGGTTCAAACCCATGCCATTGTAACTTTTTCAATACATATAGGTACTCCTACTTAAAAGCGATCTGAGTGTATACCAAAAAATGGAAATTGTTCTTCAGAAAGGCTTGAAGTGGAAATTAAAATTTTCTAACTTTTTTTGCAATTTGCTGGCCAGTGCTAGGTGGTATGCTGATGAAAATATGATTCGCGGCTGTAAGACATAATATGTAGTTACTTACATAAATTGTTATCATCAATATCATCAGTTCCGCTCTGGGCGGAGCAGGAGGGAGTGTCAGACTTTTACAGACTAAAACCCATCCATGTTCCTTCATCGCCCTTTGTGTTCCGGGGCCGCGGTATCTCTTTCGAACTGTCCCGCAACCCCGGCAGACATCGGTCCTTACGGACCCCTTCCTTTTTGCTGACTCTCTTTGAGGCGCGCGTGGAACACGAACGCGCCGTCGACACGGCCTGTCGTCATGAGACAGACGGACGGCGAGCTAGCCCATAGCCCACCGTCCACAGGCCCGCGTCTACGGTGGCCGGGGGCCACGTAGTGGTGGCCCCCGACGCCCGGGGCGTCTCCCGCGGCGGCCGGGACGTTGAGAGGTTCGCTCCCTCTCACGTTCCGCCTCCTCCTTCTCTAGCATTACTGCTTCACAGAAGGAGGTGACGGCGTCCCATTCCGTCTCGCTCCGGACCATGGCTTGCACCAGGGCCGGACGCGAGAGGTCGCCGCCGCCAATCGCTGCTTCGAGGACACGGCGGTGCTCCGCCCACGCGGGGCACACCTCCACCGTGTGTTCCACCGTGTCCTCCGGTCGATCCTCACAATGGAAGCACCCGGGCGTTTCCTCCCGCCCGATTCGGTGCAGGAACCTCCCGAACACTCCGTGTCCGGTGAGGACCTGCGTCAGGCGGAAGGTGAGGACGCCGTGGCGTATCTCAAGCCACTCCTCAAAGAGGGGACTTATCACCACTATCGTGGCGTGCCCTGCTATCCTGGTCCCTGACGCTTTAACCTTAAGGCTAGGTAGTTTTGCAAAAGTAGGCATTTAGCGCTGTAGGCTACGCGCGAATTACTTCGCGTGGACACAGCGCGTCAGAGAACTCGCATGACTCTGCGCGGCGACACAGTATAGAAATATGCAGTAGGTTATGTAATATTACTTGACTTTTATGAAATAATTTTTATGATCAAAATTTGTTACTCGTAGAAGCGATAAATTAGAGCTTCGATATAAAATAATTGTCTACAAAATATTAGAATATAAAGTAGATAGTCATAATTGGACAGTTGGAATAATTAATTGAAAATAAACAGCCAGTTTGCAGGTTTGAGAACTGTAAAGATAAAATTTTGATTTGTTTATGTTTTTGTATTATTGTTTTTTTTTTTTCAAAATAATTGTATTTGAGGAAAGTATTTCAATTTCAACTACGATTATTTACTTCAAAGATAGATTTGCATAAAAAGAACCTAGGGTGTCAAATAAAACATTTTATAAAAGAAATCTATACAATAATATAAAAATTAAAATTAATTGCTGTTCGTTAGTGTCGCTAAAACTCAACAATAGGTCAAGGTGTGTATAAAAGATAAAAAATAGGTAGGTAGGCAGTAGGTCGGTGGTTGGTAGGTAGTAGGTCGTGGGCAGGTAGTAGGTAGATGGTAGGTAGTACGTAGGTAGGTAGTAAGTAGGTAGGTAGTACGTAGGTAGGTAGGTAGCTAGGCGGTCGGTAGTAGGTAGGTAGGTAGTAGGAAAAGGTGCATTGCAACGCATGCTGGTCACAGCTAGTGTTAAATATTTTCATGTACTATCGTGGTCTTTTCCGCCTAACCATTTTTATTTTTTTTCGCTTAAAACATGCAGAGGCGCCGAGCCACGGCCCCTTAAAGTTTGGGCCTATAAGCCCGGAGGGGGGGGGGGGTTTCCTAATGGAAAACGTCAACTTTGACGCGCAAAATAACAATAACTCTCGTTTGGCGTGCGTCATCCGTGCGCACGGCCGATCCGGTATCTTTTCATTCATTATTTCTAAACAAAGTCAACGGCTCGGGGCTAGAGAGTGTTTCTATGTTGCGAGTGCAAGCAAAAATTAGCTTAGTAGTGGTCAGGCGGGAGTGTCCTCGATAGTACTTTAGTCATCTTAAAATTGCCGGTTGCAATTCTTGAGGCTGCCCCACTGACCTATAACAAAAAGTAAATGAAGTACCTATTTCACAGATGAAATTGATAGGTAGATGTAGTATTAATATTTACTTTTCGTTTGCAAACGCCAGGCTGAGATATCGATATAGACAAAATATGATTTAATTTTATCAATAATCTTAGCGTTCCCTAGTAGTACTGATATTTTTATACTGTGGATATGTTTCTATTTGTTTCTTTTTCTCTTCTCTTTTATTGCTTTACACGACTTTTTTCGCCTGCGTTGTTTATTGCCCATTATAACTAACAAAAAAACTCTCAAAAACAGATGATAAGGTGCGCAAAGTTGTCGCGGAAAAAACTGACACAGGTCCGTCGTCGTCGAGTGAAGCTTATCAGGTCTTACAACTGAATGCGATTTTGACTAGACAAGATCCTTAACTAGTACATTTTTTTTTTAATTTAAAACACTATATTCATTGTCTCAGATTGTTTAAAAAAACTTAAATTCGGGGCCACCTAGCCTTAAGTGCGTACTAGGTACCTACTTGCAAACAGCGTGTATGATGAATGAACGTGGATGAGGCAAAACGAGTATGTAAAGGTGCTCTAAATGTGCGCTTACACGGGCAACTAAAATTGCTCAATCCCAATCAATTCTCATCAACTATGATGCACGACTACCCCCAGCAATATAGGGCGATGGCAACATGTAGCAACCTGTTGCCAGAGGTACGGCCAGACAATACCATGCAATATGGAGCAACCTAAAAAACTAGCCGCTGCGCCAGCCGGTTCCTCTCGCAAAAACGAGACGTAGTTATACGTACAAACGAGATAGAAAGAAAACTGACAAAAACTTCCAAACCGATTGGATATTCGGCAAAAAAAAATCCCTCCGCATCAAATTGTTGCAATTGTTAAACCTATCTCAAATATTTATAATAAATAATTAAATAAATAATAAAAAATAAAATGCACGACAACCGATTACCGCACAACTTTTTAGTTACCAGTCAGTGTCAGATTCTTACTTTATCCATTCGCGTAACACCACACATTGTCATCGTCCTTAGCATTCTCATCTCCGCGACAGCCTTTCATTCATCCCTTTTGTGGCCCAACATTCTGATCCATACAAGACAGCAGTGCCCTGTTTATCAAAACCCACAAGTCTACACGTTCATAGTTACACTTTACAAGTTCGTGTAAATTACGTTTATCAAAATAAATTGGTATATAATTATAATCAGGGTATGTCTAAAATTTTGAGAGTTAATTATTATGCTTCTTTCTTCTCAAAACACTCCAATAAAATTTTACAGCACGATTCTTTGAAAATTATCTAGGCACGATGTTGCCTCGGCGTAAAATAGGCTGCCGCATACCACAATGAGAGGTTTTCCTTTTGAGGTTTTAAAAAAAAACTTAGTTTCTAAGAACTCTATAGATGGCGTTGAACTTACTATGCCAAGGCCAAAACGCCTGAAAAAAAACACATTGTGTCACGTCACATACTCTCGTTGACTGACACTTTCATTTGCTAATATAACCAACATTTCTCGCGCTTTGTTAAAATCAGTTTTTTTAGGTTCCGTTCCTTGCATTATCATACTTACTCCTAGCGCCATCTATCCAGCGACTAGGGAAGGGCCAAAAAAGAAAATCCCTCATTGCCACATATGTTGGTTATTTGTAGCATACCACAAGATGACACACGCCACAGTGCCGCACAGTGTTGCCCCGGCGTAATGAGTCGCCGGACACTCAGGGTTTGTTATGATTTTCTACAAATTGTAACTTACAAGGGATTTTTTGATAAACAAAATGACGACTACAACACTACAAGTGTAAAAATATACTTGTAAAATAAATAATGACCCTTTTAACTTATAATTTACACGTGCAGTTTTGACAGACACATATTTGTAATAATTACATTTTTACAGGAAAATTGCTTGTAATACAAGGCTTGTAAGTTTTCATAAACAAAGCACCGGTCATGGAAGGGAACCAGCATCACTTTGGATTATACCGAAGTTTTACCTAAATTTAAAAACAAGTGTTATGATGATTGGAAGGAATATTTTGACAAACGTTCTTTAGATAAAGGAATCTGGTATAAAACCATGCAGGGTCAGCCTTTTCGTGTGCCATGGTTTGTAAATAGTAATTTAAGCCGAAAATTAGTTGTTACAGCTCATAGACTCTGATCTGGACACATTCCATGCAATAAGTTTGCTTTCATGATGAAAAAAACGAATTCTCCCAACTGTGTGGAATGTGGAGTTGTTGAGGACTTACTCCACTTATTGATGGACTGTGTGCGGTATGAGTCTGAGAGAAATTATTTGTTTAGGCTCTTGAAGTTGAACAGACTTGAAGTAGGCACATTCAATAAAATTTTGGCTCAACCAAATAATGATGATGCGAAGAGTCTGTTCAGGTTCATGGCCCAGATATGATTAATGTGTATTTAGGGTACGATGCGGGACTGGCATACGCAATGCGGTTAAATGTCCCCAAATAAATAAAGAAAAAAAAAAAAAAAAAAAAGGCACCGGTCTAACCATTGCTTTATAAATCTACCCCTTAAGGGGCTACCCCATGGCACACTAGCGCCACTTTATTAAAAAAATCAGAACTCGTTAAATACACAATTAATATAAAATCTGATAGACAAAATCAATGCTTTAGAGTTCTAGATTATTGACGTCTATTTAATTCATTAAAATATACTACACTGTAGTTACAGTTAGAAAAATTGCTAAAAACGGCCGTTTTTTTTCATTTTGTATCTGTAACGACAGCGAGCTATGTTTCAATGAGATAGGCAGACGTAAATAATTTACAAGACCAAAAGATTGATTTTGTCTATCAGATTTTATATTAATTGTGTATTTAACGAGTTCTGATTTTTTTACTAAAGTGGCGCTAGTGTGCCATGGGGTAGCCCCTTAAGTTTAAGGGGAATGCGGGAGTCGCAGATTGTTCCCGTGACCTGTCGCTATTTCATCCATCCCGTGATATTTCTGTGCTATAAACTACGATCTATTTCGCCATTGCTTTGCATAAGTGAACCGAGATACCGAAAGTCGGAGCAGACAGGAAGAGACGCGCCATCTAACGCTATGGCACCAGAACTGGAGAGACCGCCGTAATCGCAGAACATATTGTATTCAGTTTTACTTCTGCTGATTTTCAAGCCAACATTCTACAGTTTCTGTTTAGAAACAGGAGAATGTTGTATTTAAAATCAGACAGAAAACAGACGTCTGTACTTCTCGCACAATTGGCGGTGTGCAAAAGTGGCGTCCATTGTTCCTCTGGACCTCTGATCTGGCGTAAACCCATACTGATTTTGGGTGATCTCTCCTCTCTTTTCCTTTTCTCTGTCACTTTCTCCCATACTTTCATATTATGTGACATGAGCTTTATAGCTGAATACCTACACAAATTTGAGAGTTGCCATTTATTTATTTCAAAACTTAACTCATGTAAGTATTTATTAATTAAACTTTGCGCGCACAAAAGCTGCGGCTTGCTGCCTTAGGCATTCTCAGAATTCACTATGAATTTGTGTGGTATAACTACCAATAAAAACCCGAATACTGAAAAAAATATAGCCTATGTTACCCAGGTCATAATACCAAATCGATTGACGCCTTACTCATCAAAATCGGATGAACAGGCGCTACGGTTGAACATAATACGTAAATACAAACAAGCACTAAACTAAATCAACCCACGTTTTGTTTTTCAGTTCCCGTCAAGCTCTTGTCCTCTGTTGGCGTCCTGATCTTAATGGTAATAGTGGGTCTGACAGTCTTTCTGAAGGTCTGGAAGCGCCCAAACGTGCCTATTTTGGTTTTGCGCTTGTACCAAAAGTAAGTTTTGACCTTTTATGTACTAACTTCGTAAAATATTGTCGATGTGTTTTATACAATAAACGGTTGATTGAATGGTTATTTTTACTTTCAGCCAGCAGAACCCTTACTAAGAGAAGACACACATCAACATGACAAAACGCCTGTAATATCATAGGATTAGATATGTTACCTATCTATGTCAAAATGCATACTGGAGTAGGAAGAAAAAACCGCTTTTAGTAACAATTCACAATAAATTTCAGTCACTACCAATAAAGTCAAGTACACAACTTGAAATGTTTAGTCTAGAAACTTGGATCAGTAACCTTAATATATCTAGTTTTATCAACAGTAGCATTCCAACCTTAGACAAATCTAAAAAGTCATATTTATTTATTTATTTATTTATTTATTAAAACTTTATGCACAAGTAAAAAAACTGTACAAAGGCGGACTTAATGCCTTGGGCATTTTCTACCAGTCTACCTTAGGGTGATGCAGAGATAGTACACAGTAGGTGCAATAACAGAAAAAAAGACTAGAAAATATTTATAAATTTATAACTAAAACATAAGAATAAATACATATATACATACATATAACAAAAAAATATATATATATATATATATATTAATATAAAAAGTGAAGAGAGATACAAGAAAAATAAATAAAAACTAACAACTTAGTTCCGAGACGAATCTGCCAACTTCTTGTGAATATGCTCTCGAGCTTTCACTTTGAAGGTGAAACGACTAGTCAACGTCCTGATACTCTGGGGGAGTGCATTCCAAAGAAAGACCGCCTGAACAAAGAAAGAAGATACTACTACTATTCTAACCCTAATTTGCTTTTATTATGTGTCAAGTTTAAGCCGTGTGGTATCCGGCGAAGCCGTGTGGTATCCGGCAGAGTAGAATAGAACCAACCCATTGCACTCTCGGGTGTCGTAGAAGGCGACTAATGTCTGAGGCAGAACACCTTGCGCCTCCGCTAGACCAGAGAATGGGCAGCAGCGTTTTCTGTTAAATCTTTCATCACTGCGATCTCCAATCCGCCTGCCAAGCGTGGAGATTACGGCAAATCCTCCCATCATGGGAGAGGCTTATGTCCAGCAGTGGACGTTATGGGCTGTTGTTGTTGTTGTTGTATGTGTCAAGTTTTTACAACATAAATATTCAAGTTTTCACAAAATTTATACGATGGATGGATGCCTCCAGGGACAGTCAGGGGATTGGTGTTGCCTTTATTGATTTACAAACAAAAGATAATATTAAACTAAAAGTCAATAATTCAAAGATATCGATTATGTATCTAATTGTAGCTAATTGCCATTTCAGAAGCGTTATCCTATGTAAGATCGATTAAGAGTGAGTGTAATTTTGTTATTCTTACCGACTCTAAAAGTGCACTGCAGCATTTGTATAGATGTTCAGCTATGGTTAGGGGCATTCCACTGGTGTATGATATTTTAAAAAGTTTGTATGAGCTCATTAAATAGCAATGTTATTTTGCAATGGATACCTTCCCATATCGGCATCGCAGGAAACGAAATGGCAGATAAACTTTCTAAGGAAACCTCAGTAGACGGTATTAACTTTACTTGTGAGTCTTATTACACCAACCATATAAGTGACATTAAGAACTTCAGTACAGAGTTATGGTCAGAGTACTTTGACAGAAGGTCATTAACGAAAGGTATTTGGTACAAAACTTTGCAACCAACATTACCTCACAAATTATGGTTTGAAAAATCCGATATGGGAAGGTATGACATAGTAACGAGTTTCAGACTTCGCTCGGGACACATTCCATTAAATAAGTTTGCTTATATGATGGGTAAGGTTGTTTCATCGAACTGTACTGAATGCGATGTAGTAGAAGATGTTTACCACATATTGATGGAGTGTGTCCGGAACGAGGCCCTTAGAGATTTTATAAAATTTAAAATTAATTTGATTCCCTCAGATGTGGGCTGGTGTAACAGCATTTTGTCCTTCCCTTTGTCCATGGAGGCCAGTCTGCTGTACAGGCTCGCTCAAATGGGCATTAAAAATAGAATAGCCTAAGTAAATCTACGGTGTGATTGTTTCTTGAAATATTTGTATGATTTTGTAATTTGTATTACAGGGGCGACATCTTCAAATTAAACAAGCCCCTTTAAATAAATAGAAAAAAAAAGTATTAAGTAAGTTGATACATTTTCTAGTTTTTTCTTTAATTAAAAGAGTCTATTTAATGGTCTGTGCCGTTGGCGTCGGCTCGACCTATGAGATTTCTTTGGGTTCTGACGACACGGGAAAAAAAATAAGCATTTTCATTAGTATCATTCAAGTATCATTATATATGATATGTGTAAGTGCCTGTATTGAAAGTCATGTAAGTAACATTAATTAGGAACTATGTATAATAAAAGCCGTTTGGCTATTGTTGTGTATGTACACGCCTTTAGTTGTTTTCGTCCTTCATGGATGGGTCTATAGTTTCGCTCTCTTACAATAAAAAACGCCTTGAACTGAACACACGTCTTTCTTTCGAAATTACTAGGTGAGCGCGCGCTCCGATGCGCGCTCGCTTTAGTGACAGCTGACTGCGGCGCGATCGATTACCCCGAGTGCCCGCCCGTTCGGCGGTCAGCTGTTTCCGAGCGCATTACGGTGAAAAGATATTGAGGAAAATAGTGGGTTTTCTTATGGAAAAAAGGTTGCTTTTTCCAATGGTTTTAGGTTTTAATAATGAAACCAAACCAGTGCTTTCAAGGATAACGTTGTTCACACTAACACCCTAATTTTAGGTTTAAAAAATAAATTAATTAAAGGTACTTATTTTATTTTACAAGAGTTCCTATACCGATACTGAACGCACCCCTAAGCTATGGCACACGACTACTTTAACATCCTGTATATAACCATTTGCCAAATAGTATTCAAGACTTGCCATTGCCGCTGTTTAAAAGAGTATTGTCCGCTGTTATTTGAAAAAAACTATAACAGTGTTCAAAAATACTTAGAAGATAAGTAATTAGTCGTTAGTGACCATACAGCAAAATAAATAGCCTTTAGTCCACACCACATGACATAGTCATCGTTAATTATTATTATCACTACAATGTTAGTGGTGTTTACTTTCTTAATTGATTTAAATAGTACATTGTTACCCTAGGGGTGAAAGTAACTTATTTAGTCCCGAGACGGGGTTTGGTGCCCGAGCGAAGCGAGGGCGCTAATAGTTCGAGGGACTAAATAAGTCTTTAACCCGAGGTAAACACTGTGCTTTTCATTACGAATACAAGGAAAGTAAAAATAAAAACATTCACTCAACAAGTGAAGATCGGATTGCCGCTTCCCGCCTATTTTGCTTTTTTTTTCTGTGGCCGGCCAGCTATTCAGCCATTACCTATTTTTCATTTTCATCATCGAAAAAATGGTAAATATTTTGCCGAAATCTATGTTATTTTAAAGAAATAGTTGAAACTTACTAATAAAGTTATTTAAAAAAAGATAATATATTCTCTAATTAATACTTAATAAAATCATGAATCAACTCGAAAAAACAAATGAAGGTCGGTTTGCCGCTTTCCCGCCTATTTGCTTTTTTTTTGTGGCCGGCCAGCGATTCAGCCATTACCTGTTTTTCATTTTCATCATCGAAAAAATGGTAAATATTTTGCCCAAATCTATGTTATTTTAAAGAAATAGTTCAAACTTAATTATACCAAAGGTAAAAAAAATATTTAATAAATATAATTCTTTAATTAATACATAATTTTATGTTATTTCCATTTTACATAGTGGCTGTATAGAAGGTCGGAACATGGTTCAATAGGAAAATGAACAATTTTTTTTTAATAATTTGACAGCTGTCAGTTGAAAACGATTCTCCCTAGGGCTGAAAAGTATTACTTTCAACCCGCTCCTCAGGCAACTTCAGACCTACTTTCAGAGTATGAGTAATGAAAAATATTTTAATAGTCATTATCTCCTATATTTTTATTTTTTGACATCTATCATTTTTGTTATGTAATAAATTTTATTGTTGACATTTTGAGAAAATTTATGGATCCAATGATATTCTATTACTTACGGGATATTATTGTGAGCGCGCAATCGTGAAGACTCGAAAACAGGCCAATTGGCCTGTTTTTCCTTTATTCTGCGTCACTGCGTGTATGTGAGCTGGCTCTCCTGCGCGGCATACTTTTTTCTGTGGTTTTGTAGGTGTATAACATATCTGTTTATTAGAATATCATGATCAAGTTGCTTTAATATTATTGTTTTGATAGTATTAAGGGATAATGGTATTTTCTGCACGTTTAACTTAATTTAAATTTATGAAAATATTTCTAAACGCCACCTCAAGCACTCTGTAACGCGTACTTTAACAAATAAACATTCTGATTCTGGATTAGTGGCCTAAGTGTACGAACACAGTGGCCGCTCGACGCTATAGCGTCGGGCGGCGCGTTCTGCGGGGCGTCGAGCTGCCGACCAACGCGGCGGGCGTCTACTGTGGCCACTCACATATAAATGCATGTGTTTGACATGAACGCTGCACGCGCCGCCCCGCCGCACGCTCGATTCAAGCGGCCACTGTGTTCGTACACTAAGCTTTGTGTTTGTATAAAAATATTTGTACGCCCTATGGCAGTAACTACAATCGAAGAAGAGGCGTTTAGACAAACCAAGAGATATCAGCACAGACTAACCAAGCATCCTAACAACCAATATTGTAACATATATTTGTACCATATCCTAACAAATAAACGTTTTTGATTTGATTTGACAGTTTAATGTTTTTATTATTTCCCTTGCGATATTTTCTCCTTGTTTTTATTATTTGTGTTGCCAGTGATTACATACGGGACCGAAACGTAGTCGCTTACAATGGGCCTCATCAGAAAGCTTAAAGCAACCCAAAGGGCAATGGAGAGGGCTATGCTCGGAGTTTCCTTGCGCGATCGAATCAGAAATGAAGACATCCGCAAGAGAACAAAGGTTACCGACGTAGCCCGAAGAATTGCCAAACTTAAGTGGCAGTGGGCAGGGCGCATTGCTCGCAGAACGGATGGCCGATGGGGCCGAAAAGTTCTGGAGTGGCGACCGCGAACCGGAAGACGTTGCGTTGGAAGGCCTCCCATTAGGTGGACCGATGACCTGGTGAAGGTTGCAGGAATCCGCTGGATGCGAGTCGCACGGGACCAGTCAATGTGGCGACACTTGGGGGAGGCCTATTTCCAACAGTGGACGTCTTTCGGCTGAAATGATGATGATGATGATGATTATTTCCCTAACTATTATCATACAAAGGTTTTTCTTAGAAATATTTAGAACAAGGAACAATTATGAACTTGACTCTTTGCAGAGATGAAGGCACAGAGCAAAGAGTATAGTAATAAAGCCATAGATTATAACAGACATGACATTTTAACTATTTTTTTATAGCGTTGGGTAGGCTATTGTGGTCTGAAACACTGCATGTCTGGTCCATAAGTCGTTTATTATATAAAAATAGTCACCGTACATGAAAGCAAGCTAATGTTCGCCGAACAATACCGTCACACTAGGGGGGACACTGGCTAACGTGCCGTTAGAAACATGTTTTCACGTCCTTAAAAACATGGTCCACCTACTTAGTTCACCTGGGTGGACCACGGGCACTTTTTCTTGCTGGTGGATCACCTAAATGATGGTTTTCGCCCAGTTAATTAATAGCACATTGGTACTTATGAGTATCACAGATGACAATAAAATCGAATTACTATTACACATTAAACCAATATTAGCCAATAAAGTAAATAAGGAGTCCGTTACCCCAGCCAGATGTTGTCGAAAATAGTCATTTGAATCTTAAAGATAATTAGTTATGCGGCTTCTGTAATTGTTGCGCACATTTTTTTATTTGTTGCTGTTGGCGACTGGCTGGTATGCCTTTTCTTTAAGAAATATATTTTTTTATATAATGACTTATGGTCAGAAGAATGTTTAGTTGTCAAGTGTCAGTCCTTTGCCTTGTACATAATTTTGTCGCTTTTTGTTATTAAATATCAATTAATAATATTTTACAGTGTTTCCATCACCTACACACAAGCACAAATATTCAGTCCATTACAGTCCATTTGCTCACCAACATTTTGGTCCTTCGAGCCGGATCAATCGCGCACCCTGGAGGAAAAAACTGCCGAAGTCTATACCTGATAGTTACCCGCAGGCATTATCGCGCTTCAAGGCCCTTGAACGCCAGATGGCAAAAGATGAATCGTTTGCCACAGCCTTTAACAAATTCATAGACGACGTCATCGCAAAAGGCTACGCTGAGGAGTGCGAACCGATCACCTATCATCAACGAAAACCACCAAATGGTTCCTGCGTTGACGTAGAAGCGGTAGTGGTATTCGCTGGTACCTGCCTATTTTCGGCGTTTTTCACCCCCAAAAGAAGAAGCTTAGAGCGGTCCACGACGCCGCCGCGGTGACGAAGGGTGTAAGTTTAAACAGTCTGCTCCTACAAGGTCCGGACTTGCTTTGTTCTTTACTGGATATCTTGTTCCGCTTTAGAGAAGGCGTCGTGGCTCTAAACGGTGACATAAAAGAAATGTTTCCTCAAATAAAAATCGCTCCAAAAGACAGAGACGCCCAACGCTTCCTTTGGCGTAACAAGGAAGGCGAATTGAAAGAGTATCGTATGTCCTCTATGATTTTTGGCGCGGTTTCGAGTCCATTCATCGCACTCTACATTAAAAACAAAAATGCAAAAACACTCCAAGCCGATTACCCCGCCGCCTGTAAGGCAATAATTGACGACCACTATATGGATGACTATTTAGGTAGCCACTCCAGTGTCGCCGACGCGGCGCAGCTGGCCGCCGACATAGTCACAGTTCACAAAGCCTGTAGTTTCGAGATGCGCGCGTGGACGTCAAACGATCCGGAGGCACTTTCGCTTATCCCAAAAGAACTTCGAAGCGACGCAACCTCCGACGTCTATTTACCGCCTAGTAGCGAGGTTGGCGTATTGGGTGTTAAGTGGACCCCACGTCAAGATTCGCTGGGTTTCCGAACAGTTTCGCAGTTACCGGCCGACACCTTAACCAAACGTAGTCTCTTGTCAAACGTCATGAAGGTCTATGACCCCCTCGGCTTATTAATGCCGGTCATCATCTGGGGCCGCATTCTGATACAGAAACTATGGAGGGCAGGGGTCGGCTGGGACTCACCGTTTCCCAACACGTACGTAAATGAATGTGAAGACTGGTTTTTACAATTGCAGGTCGCGTCCAACATAAAAATACCTCGTTGGTATATGACTAGGACAGATGTAGTGGATACCCAACTGCATGTAGTAGCCGATGGTGGCGAACAAGCTTATGCATGTGCTGCCTATTGGCGTTTTAGTTACGATGACAACTCCGTGTCTACGACTAATCGGCAGTAAAGCACGCGTGTCGCCCTTAAGGCCGGTCTCAATTCCACGCATTGAACTGCAAGCTGCGCTTATAGCCTCTCGTTTCGCGCAAACAATTTTGCAAGCTCATCGAATTAAGCCCTCCGAGATCATTTTTTGGACAGACTCAACCACCGTCCTTAAATGGATTCGGAGTGATGCTCGGGCGTTTAAACCATTCGTGGCGCACAGGTTGGGAGAGATATTAGAAACCACCAACCCGTCCAACTGGAGGTGGATCCCTACCGCTTTTAACGTCGCCGACGATGCCACAAAACCTAAAAAATTAAACCTCACACAGTCTCACCGATGGTTTACAGGTCCTCCGTTTCTGTTACAGCCGCCATACGCTTGGCCGACCGAGCGAGTTGCTGACATCGAGGAGACTCTACCAGACCTCGAGTTCAAATCGGAGCTGGTGGGGTTGCTTCTCGACGTTCCGTTGTCGAGTCCAGTACCTGACGCGACGCGTTTTAGCTCTTGGCTGCGCATTTTGCGCGCTACCGCCCGTGTCTTCCAGGGTGCGCGATTGTTCCGGCTTAAACTGTCTCGGCCAATAAATCAAAATTCTAATATATACATTGACAGTACCACATCTCCTTCACAACTTCATGCGGCGGACATCATAACAGCTGAGAAGATGATACTCCAACGAGCTCAGAGAGACAGCTTCCCCAATGAGCTGAAAGCAGTTGAATCTTCACAGCCGGTGCCCAAAAACAGCCGAATAGCAAAACTCGCGCTAACTCTTGGCCAGGATGGCTTGCTGCGACTGGACTCACGGACAAAGTATGCGCCAGGAGTGAGTGAGAGAGCCATATCGCCTGCAATTCTAGATGGTCACCATCACGTCACACGACTCCTCATCCTTCACGAACATATTCACGCCGCACATTGTTTCAACGAACTTGTCCTTAATGAGCTCAGGCAGAAGTTTTGGATACTCAAAGCAAGAGACAGCATCCGTAGCGTAGCCAAAGCCTGTCTTCAATGCAGAAGGTGGAAGGGCCAACCTGCTCGACCTCAAATCGGCAATCTACCGGAAGAGCGACTCGACCATCACAAGAGGCCGTTCACGCACGTAGGCCTAGATTATTTCGGTGCTATCACTGTCACAATATTCCGACGCCACGAAAAACGCTACGTTGCGCTGTACACATGCCTAGTAACGAGAGCCATTCACTTAGAAGTTGTCACCTCACTTTCATCCGATGCTGTCATTATGAGCCTACGACGTTTTATTGCTCGCCGAGGATCGCCTTCAACAATATTTTCAGATAATGGCACCAACTTTGTCGGAGCCTCCCGAGAGCTACGCTCGTTACAAGACGACGCAGTGCAAGAATACGCCACAAACCACAAAATCGAATGGCGTTTTATCCCACCGGCATCACCGTTCATGGGCGGAGCATGGGAAAGATTGGTAAGAACCGTGAAGACAGCCCTGAGAGCCTGCCTCGCCGAAAAAGTATTAAAAGAAGACGTACTATCCACACTACTCCTTGAGGCAGAGGCCATAATAAATTCGAGACCTCTCACGTATGTGCCATCTTCAACCGACTCACCAGAAGCGATCACTCCTTTCCATTTCATCTTGGGTTCCTCTTCAGTTGTACCTTGGACCAACACGCTTACAGACGCAGACTTGGACAGAAGGTGTGACTGGCGTCGAAGCTTACGTCTGGCGGATCAGTTTTGGGCACGATGGCTGCGCGAGTACCTGCCCACGCTCCGAGCAAGAGGACCCTCCACCAACACATTCAGTTTCAGTGAGGGAGACGTGGTGCTGATCGCCGACCCTACCCTTCCTCGTGGCTTATGGCCGTTAGGAAGAATAGTGTCGATCTACCCAGGGCCAGACGGAGCGGTCCGCGTGGCAGACGTCCGCACTAGGGGCGGCATTCTGCGCCGACCGGCCCGTAAGCTCGTTTTAATGGAAGCTGCTTCCCAGCCAGTAGCCACCGGTTGTTAGTGTTCCACTGGGGGTCCGGTATGTTGGCGACTGGCTGGTATGCCTTTTCTTTAAGAAATATATTTTTTTATATAATGACTTATGGTCAGAAGAATGTTTAGTTGTCAAGTGTCAGTCCTTTGCCTTGTACATAATTTTGTCGCTTTTTGTTATTAAATATCAATTAATAATATTTTACAGTGTTTCCATCACCTACACACAAGCACAAATATTCAGTCCATTACAGTCCATTTGCTCAATCTCAAATTCTTTATTGCATTCCATATGTAATACATAGATGGTGTAATCAAATAATAAAACATCAATATGGACCCTGTCGGGCACAGCAACATTAGGAGAGAGGAAGAGGACTAAGTAGCAATTTAATAATATTATTTTAAGTTAATTATTATATGTGCATTATTGTTTATCTATTTATGAATTTATAAATTATTAGATTAGATTAGATCTGTGTATTATGTATAATATATTATATTAATATTTTTATTATTTATGTATTGTATTGGGGTCTTTTGTTACCTGAATTAAACGATATATATATGTATATATTATTATTATTATTAGAATAATCTAGATAATTATTGTGCAATAATTATTATTATTATCATCATATCATTTATTATTTCGTATTTTAATGAGAGCGGATAATTTTATTTTGAAATTGATTTGTCATCTATAAACTCCTTTACTGAGTAGTATGCCTTGGATTCCAGAAACTGTTTCAATTTATTAATAAATACATTTGTTTTGTCTACTTCTCGAATGTCATTTGGCAATTTATTGTAAATTTTTGTGGACATAACTAAAGGGCCGGTTGAGTGCATTTTAAGTCGGGATTGAGGTATGTTTATTTTGTTTTTGTTGTGTCGAAAAGTGTATCTAGTTTGTGTTTCTTCACAAGTGGTGTAAAAATCAGGGTATTTTCTGACAAATTTACATAATTCAAAAATATATAAACAGGGAAGTGTGAGTATTTTATGTTTTTGGAAGTGTGGTTTGCAGCTATCCGTTTGTTCAATGTTTGTTAATATTCTAATTAACTTCTTTTGTAAAATGAATATGGTTTGCGAATCTGTACTGTTTCCCCACAGCATGACCCCATAGCTCAGCCATGCCTGAGCGTATGCGTAGTACGTGACAAGTGCTGTTTCCAAGTTGGTAGTTTTTTTAATTTCACGTAGGGCGTATGAAAATTTTGAAAGTTTTGCTCTTATTTTCTGAATATGGGATTTCCAATTTATATGGCTCACCAACAGTTGCGCTTATTGTTTTTTAATTATTTCACAAAAACATTTCCTGCTGGGGTAACGTTACCCCAGCCAGACCTTTTTCTTTCTAATGGGAATATTTAAATAATTAGGTACTAGCTATAAAATTAGTTGTCTAGATGAAGTAAATGTTGTGCCTTATTTTGTATTTGTTCTTTCTTCGGTTGCGAAGTTATTCGAGATTTTGCTGGGGTAACGTTTTTGGTTTTGCTAGATCTTTGAAATGGTTAAGCGGATTCTTACCATATTTTGTACATGACTTCTTACAAATTAGTTTAAATTAGTTCTGCAATAAAAAAACCAAAATAATGCATAACTTAAAGGTTATTTCATTAAATAGAAAAACACTTCAATTGGTCCCAGCACTCTCAATAAGAGGTCTAAAGACTTATTTTAAACATTATTTTGAAGCTTGTAACAGCTTTCAAATGTATGTGAAGTTTCATTAGTATCCTGTAAGTATTTAACAAGTTATGATGATATTCAGTTCTTCACGAGCACGGTCTTGATGCGCGCGGTGTTATTTGGCCACTGGATTGGATATATGAACTGAATGTTATGTCAATTATTAGTTGTTTAGTTCAGTTGTATATCAGTAAAATTTCAGCTCAGTACATTGGATAATTAATGAGGTAATACGATTAAAGTCTTTAGGAAGTGAATGACCGTTGTAACCCGACCAAATTTAGGTGGTTACGAAAAAGCTAAAACGCAGAACATTATGGTACCTTCTAAAATATGTAGGATAGTGTTACAAATTTAGTACAGACATGTACACAAGTTTTAAAAAAACTACATGATTATTAAAGACTTTTTATTGACAGGTAAAATAATCATTTCAATTGAACTTTTAAAGTATTAATAAACTTATACTTAAAAACAATCACAGATTAAAATTACAGATATTAATTTTGCTAAAAAAAGAAAATAATAATTAAGTTCTTAAATTCAAATATTTAAGCCTTAAAAAAATACAGTTTTAGATAAGTACCTAACAACATGTACATATTAATAATAATTTTGCTACTATTTCTGTAGTTACATTATGCAAGCTTACCTTGTTCGTGAATTCATCAAGCAACCCGCACCATAATTATGATCATCAATAGAAGCACTCCACATTAGCAGTAATTCGCCACACTTATTATTATATAATAGCTCTCACGCACTCGATAAATATTTGCAAAAACAGGAAACGGAACTGCCGAAGCGCACGCGCACTCTACAAGATGAATTATGTGATTATGGAGCATGTTTAGTGCGTTATGCAAACAATGTATTACCCCTTCACCCCACCCCTCCCGCGTCCCACCGAACGACATGTTATATCGGTGATTTTTGATAAGTTTGTGCAACTGGAAGATAATAATAATGTTTTCATAGTACAGATATTATTATGTATATATTATTATTATGTATTTAACAGTGTACGCGTCTGTACCGAAATTGTAAGGTGTAGGTATTATACTAAACATTTCAAAAGATAGTATAATGTTCTGCGTTTTCGCTTTTTCGTAACCACCTAAACTTGGTCGGGTTACCACGGTCATTCACTTCCTAATGACTTTAATCGTATTATCTCATTAATTATCCAATGTACTACGCTGAAATTTTCTGATATACAACTGAATAAACAACTAATAATTGACATAACATTCAGTTCATATATCCAATCCAGTGGCCAAATAACACCGCGCGCATCAAGACCGTGCTCGTGAAGAACTGAATATCATCATAACTTGTTAAATACTTACAGGATACTAATGAAACTTCACATACATTTGAAAGCCGTTACAAGCTTCAAAATAATGTTTAAAGTAAGTGTTTAGACCTCTTATTGAGAGTGCTGGGACCAATTGAAGTGTTTTTCTATTTAATGAAATAACCTTTAAGCTATGCATTATTTTGTTTTTTTTATTGCAGAACTAATTTAAACTAATTCGTAAAAAGTCATGTACAAAATATGGTAAGAATCCGCTTAACCATTTCAAAGATCTAGCAAAACCAAAAACGTTACCCCAGCAAAATCTCGAATAACTTCGCAACCGAAGAAAGAACAAATACAAAATAAGGCACAACATTTACTTCATCTAGACAACTAATTTTATAGCTAGTAATTATTTAAATATTCCCATTAGAAAGAAAAAGGTCTGGCTGGGGTAACGTTACCCCAGCAGGAAATGTTTTTGTGAAATAATTAAAAAACTATAAGCGCAACAAATTTAAAAATGTGCGCAACAATTAAAGAAGCCGCATAACTAATTATCTATAAGATTGAAATGACCATTTTTGACAACATCTGGCTGGGGTAACGGACTCGTAAATAAGTAACTAAGTCAAGTATTTTGTGTGTAAATAAATAAAATTGCTTACACTATATTTTCAACATTGAAATGATTCTAGGTCAATTTTACATAATATTTATCAAATAAAAAAACAATATTGGTTGATATAATAGATATATAATTTCTGGCAACTTTGTGCATCATGTAGTCTATTTTTGTCAACGTATTCTAAAAGTACCTTCTAAATTGCAGAGTACCATCACCTCTGACGAAACCTTACCACCGATACGGCTCTTTTTGTTTGCAGCATCCGGCCGCTATTGAAGCGCTCATCAACCAATAGCATCGCAGCATCTGATCTCTTGTCTTTGTTATTGAAAAAAAGGGTCCAAAGAAAAAAATACAATAAAATACGGGTGGTAAACAGATGTGGACATCGTGTCCACGGGATTTTGGTACTCGTATCGCTTGCGCATATTATACACTATGAACCGTTATTCTAGACCTATAGGGAACGTGCACAACGACGGTGCTGCCAACTGGCGTCGCCAATCCGAATCTTGTGCTCTAATGCTTGACATAGACTTTTCTAACAAGTAAACAAAATTAATTTTATAGTGAACATTAATTAACTAATCATAATACATTGTTGCATGTCTGGATGTAGGTACAAATACATCCACAAAAATAAAAATAAATTAATTAGTAGTATTCTTTGGAAAGTAATAGAATTTTACGCTATCATACCATGTTTTGGTGAAAAACGCAAAAAATGGATAAACGCAGTAAAGAAAAATATTTGAAAACAACTTGTTTTTGTTACACTCTGCATTGAAAAGGCCCTCAAAATCAACCGTCCATGCAAACATACCAGAACCATTTATACTTCACCATACACGTGTTCTACTAGACCGCACTAAAGTTCACACCGCGAATATCCCTCAACCAACCCTCAACAGTTAATCAAAGACTCCACATGTACTCAGAATATAAACATGGTTATACCCACAATAATGTTTTTAGTTGGCTGCACTCCTTTCGTTTTTTAAGTTTTGTATCTAAATGCTACGGACTGCATTTTATTGATTGCTTCATCAAATGATTGTGAACTAATTGATTTATTAGAGCCTGGAGATACTGTTCTCGCTGATAAAGGATTCCCGTCCATTATAACATGTGTTGAAAATAAGAAAGCTATCTTAGTTATGCCAGCCACCATGTCTTCATACACCACAATTTTCATCAGAAAGTAAACGAAAGATATAAAATTCATATTTTAAACATTTATATTACGCTGACGATCGTTATTGATACACCGGAACTCATATTTTATACCTTTTAGCATATTCAAAAATAATATAATTAAAGAGACAATTTTGTCTAAGTAAATTGAAAGCACGATGAGAAGTGATAAATTTCCTTTTCTGTCCGCATAGTGTCTCTTTTGTCGATTAGTGCTGCCACCTATAGTTCCTGCACGTTCCCTATACAGTGAGACAGCATCTTTCCGGATCTGACGTCACGACCTCTCTTGTTCCCCCTCCTACCCGGCTCCGCCCCGCTGTGGCCGGGGGGAGGAGGCGTAGAGCTTGCCCGAACAATCAGCACGCGCGCTCTTTGCATTGGCGTCATTTTTCGGTGCAATCACACCTCTTCTAGTGCGGGCAACAGCGCTGCTGTTTAGTGTTTAAAATTATTAGTTTAAATAAAATTACCTACATTTTTAGTTCGTGGAAAAATTTCATTTAGTGGTTATTTGAAAAGGAGACAGTTTTATTTTATCAAATGGGAACAACAAACAGCTACATTATGGGATATTACAACATGATAACATAAATAACTAAATAATAATGTAGCCCACATGACAGCGCTGTTCACAGATTACCATTAATGACTAAATCTTAAGTTGCTAGGAAAAGCTGTTCATGCATGACAGTTAAAACTCATTACAATTATAAAAAAAAGTATTATTCCAACTAATTACTAAATTACATAACTACTAATTAATCTAAGAGCTCAAGTGTCTCATACAGAAGGCTTCGAAACTTTTGCAAGGATCATTTAAATATATCTATGTGTTCGAGTTCTTTATTGTATGACGCTGCCATACGCCGGATTGGTGAACGCTCGCCAGTATTAGATCGGCAGGTACCTATTGCAAATAGTGTACCTACACGCACCTGGCGTCTATGAACAGTTCTAGGGACAGCATAACACAGTACATTATTGAGGTCGATACAATCAAATTTGCCATTAACAATGTTATATAAAGTCATTGCTTCTAGTTGTTTGCGTCTGGAGCTGAGCGTCAAAAGTTTGTATTTATCGAGCAATTGGTCATAAGGCAAATACGCTCTGTGACATCTATAATACATTGCACGAAGGAATTTGCGTTGTACATTTTCTAGCATATCTATGTATTTTTTATAATACGGGTTCCAGATGGGCACCGCGTATTCAAGCTGTGAGCGGACTAGAGTTTTAAAAAGGCAGAGGTACGAAGAGGTCCGTTTAAAGTCATGCGTTGATCTCAATAGAAACCCAAACATCTTATATGCTTTATTAATGATTTGTTCGATATGTAAATCCAAGCAGAGTTTAGCATCAAGCAATATACCCAGGTCACGTACCGAGCTTGCTTTGTTCAGAGATATACTACATAGCGGAGTACACAAACCTAATAATGTTTTTATTTTTGGTAAAAGTTATATAGTTGCACTTGGGAATGCTTAGATGAAGCTTACTTGTATAACAATAGTCCGTCAGCCGGTTCAAGTCCTCTTGGAGAAGATAGCAATCCTGTATATTTTTAATAGGTCTGTATACCTTAAGGTCATCTGCATATAACAAAAATTTTGAGTTGCGAAAGCAGTTTCGAATATTATTTATAAAGATAATAAATAAAAGAGGACCGAGAATAGAGCCTTGAGGGACGCCGGAGGTAACCTGGATATCATCAGAGTGGTAACCATTGATTACAACCCGTTGACAGCGGCTAGTGATGTAGGAAATGAACCATCGCATCAAGTTACCCCGAATGCCATTAAAGGCTATTCGGCTCAGCAGTAATTCATGATCCACCTTGTCGAAGGTGTTTGAGTTTAAATCGAACACTAAGCGAAAATGCATAATTGCATCGAACGCAAGTATGCACATTCGCTCGTTCACCAAAATGTGGGCCAGTTCGTGTTCAGATCTCATTAGAGACACCGCGTACTCAAAAACCATTACCAAAACCATTACCATTACCATTGTCTTGTAATTAAGTGTTGTAGTGATTTAATATATAGCTATTTCCCTCACAATTCGAGACTTTAACTTACCATAAACCATATCCTATTATTACGAGAAAGGAGTGTTAGGTCACCATAGCGCCAAGCACTACTTTTTACATGGTCCTTCGAGCATTTATTTACCAGTGACTACCAAGTGAAACAGTGGCACGCGAACCAGAAGATCGCCGCAATTTGAAAAACCACGGATTGCAGAGACGGTCGGTTGGAGCATACAAGGTCAGATCGAACCATTTATTTATACTAACCATTACCAATTATTTTCAAACCAACTTTAAATATGGATTCCGATTCGCTGTTCATCAACCAAACGGAACTCTATGAAATTCTGGACAAATTCTAACCAACTTAAAGAAAGATGGGTCCGAGAGGAAAACCATCGATAATTACAAGCGCAAGGCTAGTATGTTGGAAGCATACTGGCGCGATTATCAAGAAAAACACAGGAAGTTAATCGAGTTTGCAGATTTAGAACATATTTACTTCAAAAAGGGTTGTTTCGAAACAGCCCAGAATGTTTATATGAAAACAAAGGAGATAATTAATAAAACCATGAGGCAGTTAGGCGCGACGCAGCTGAGAGATGAAGATCCTTATAGAACCAAGACGGAGGAGGTACAACCATTACCAGGTAACCGGGCTAGCCAACAATTAGGCGCACACCATCGTCGACAGGAAGATGAGGCGGCGCAGCCACAACCAGGTACGTCGTCGCCGCGCTATGAGGAGTTCTCGCAGCGGGACAGTTTACTATATAAAGATAGAAGCTCCAGCAAGCTGAACGGGTTAATAAAGAGGCAGAATATTAATTTCAAAGCATTCATCAGAACCGTGAGTAATATACAAGTCGATAGTTTCGAGAATCAATGGCAATTCGAGAACGCTCTAAAATCACTGGATAGCCGATGGGGTGAGATCGACAAGCTTCATTGGGAAATTGAAGGTGAGGATGGAGACGACGATATTACGTACCAAATGGAATTCTGCAAGCACGAGAAAAAGTACAGTGAGCTGACAAACGACATCAACAAAAAGATGTGGGCAGTGAAGCACCGTGAAAAGTCAGCTCCAAAAATGGACATCCCCGTGTTCAATGGGACTTATAACCAATGGGTTCCATTCAAAGACTTGTTTAGCGAAGCGGTCGACAAGAACCCGTCGATGTCTAATGCACAGAAAATGCAGTTTTTGAAGAGCAAGGTGACTGGAGAGGCAGAGCGTCTGATTCACCATTTGCAGATTAGCTCTGACAATTATCATGTGTGTTGGGAGATCTTAAACCACAGGTATAGTAACAAGAAATTAATTTTCACGTCCCATATTAATATACTGCTCGGGCTTCCCAACATACAACAGCAGTCGCTAGCCACGATCAAAAAGCTGCATGACGTAACCAAAGAGACGTTGCACGCTATACAGAATCTGGGAGTTGATATAACAACTTGGGATCCACTTTTAGTGCACCTCCTATCGCAAAAGCTTGATGACGATACTTTCACCGAATATATAGAATCGGTCAAGAATCCTAGAGAGCTACCCGATCTACAGGCGTTCCTGGAATTCTTGGAAACGAAATTTACAGCGTTAGAAGCGTCTCGTCGCAAGCAAGAACCGGCTAACCAAAAAACCACGCCGCATCATTCAACCAAACACTATAACCAAAACCAGAAGAAAAGTTTTCACCGCAATAACCATCAATCAGGCAACAAAGATAGCTTAAAGTCAAACATGAACGCGTTACATGTGTCGCAATCGATAACCTGTGTATTGTGCAATTCAGAACACGGATTGTGGCGTTGCCCTACATTTTTGCAAATGACTCATGAGCAAAAGGCAACCAAAATTGAGCAATTAAATTACTGCCAAAACTGTCTATGTAGTCATAACAATAAACCATGTCAGTCGAGCAAACGATGTCGCAAATGCTTAGGTACGCACAACACTTTACTTCACGAAGCATTAGAAAAACAAAGTCCAACTGCGTCAGCAGATGAAATCTCCAACAAGAGTGTTGCAACCAAAACACGCACATCTAGGTCATCTCACGTGTCTTGGGATGACATATCTGAAGTACTATTAGCCACCGCAATTATAAAAGTCAAGGGAGCTGATGGAACACTGCACAAGATGAGAGCATTAGTTGACCAGGGTTCTCAACTGTCGTTAATCACCGAAAACGCAGCGCAGATATTGGGATTAAAGAGGGATCGTTTTAAAGGTCAACTTTACGGTGTTGGTGAAAAAGAAAACAACGCGAAGGGAATGTTACAGGTAACACTACAGTCTAAAAATAGTGAATTTACTTGTAACACGAACATTATTATAATGAACAATTTGATCAAACGACTGCCAAACAACACGTTTACTAAACCAACAACGTGGAACCATATCCAAGGAATACAATTGGCCGATCCGGAGTTCCATATAAGCAGACCCGTAGACATGCTTCTAGGTGCAGATGTGTATAGCAAAATAATGTTAGGAGGAATCTTAAGAGGAGACAAGGACAACCAACCAATCGCTCAACAGACGCAACTAGGATGGCTACTCTGTGGATCCATGAAACCACACTACCAATGCAACGTAATTCTCAACAACACAGAAGACCTTCTGAAATATTGGGAGAACGAAGACATTAACCAGAAGATAGAGATGACCAACGATGACCATGAGTGTTTACAGTTCTTTATTAAAACTACAAGGAGACTTGAGGACGGAAGGTATGAAGTCCGACTACCGCTTAAGCCGGAACACAACAACAAGTTGGGACAAACCAAACCACAGGCTTTAGCTCAATTTAGGAACTTAGAGAAGAAATTTGAGAAGAATAGCGCATTGAAAACAGATTACAAAAAATTCATGGATGAATATTTTGCATTAAACCATATGACACGATGCAGCATTAACCAAGCGCCTGAATGCTACTTACCACACCATGCAGTCATTCGGGCTGAATCTACCACTACCAAACTGAGAGTAGTTTTCAACGCCTCGGCAAAGTCATCATCAGGTTACAGTCTAAATGACGTCATGTACAGGGGTCCAAATATACAAAAGGATCTTCAAGAGCTTATCCTGAGATGGAGACAATTTCAATTTGTATATACTTCCGATATCGAGAAGATGTACAGAATGATCCGAGTGCACCAAGAAGATCAAGCTTACCAAAAAGTGCTATGGCGAGAATCAAAAAACCAACCTATACAATCATATCAACTCGTCACACTTACATACGGAACCAAACCAGCGGGCTTCTTAGCAATGATGTGTTTAAAGCAACTAGCGTCTGATGAGAGACAAAAATTTCCAGACGCAGCAAAGGAATTGGAAGAAAGTTTTTATATGGATGATTTTTGCGGAGGGCGTCATTCAATGGAAGCAGCGAACAAACTGAAATCCGATCTCATAAAATTATGCCGATTGGGTGGATTTAATCTTAGAAAATGGACCTCGAACAAACCAGAGCTATTAACCGATTTAGAGAGAGAGCAATGTGACCAGTCAACATACGAGTTTAAGCAGACCGATTCTACCAAAACGTTGGGTCTCCGTTGGAACCCACAGAAGGATAATTTTACCTTCAACTCGAAAATAGAACCCGAATCACCTGCAACTAGTAAAATTACCAAAAGAGCTCTACTTTCGGACATTTCTAAGCTGTTCGACCCATTAGGGTGGTTAACCCCCTTGAGCACTACCATGAAACTCCTGTTTCAAAATGTCTGGTTGTCTAACATAAAATGGGATGACACCCTACCAGAGGCAATGAACTCGGAATGGAATAAATTGAGGCAAGAACTTCCGGACATAAGCAACATAGAAGTCAACAGATGGTTAGGAATGGGAAAAAACCAAAACATAGAATTGTACGGATTCTGCGATGCGTCTAACAAGGCATACGCGTGTGTAATCTATTGCAAGGTAATAACCACAGAAGGGACAACCATCACATTAGTTGCCGGGAAGGCCAGGTTGGCACCCATAAGCAAAGTTTTATCTATTCCGAGACTGGAATTAATGGGCGCTCATCTGCTAGCTCAGCTAATGCAAAAAGTCAGAAGCTGCTTATCAGATTACCCCACGGATGTCTACTGCTGGACTGATTCAACTGCAGTACTAGGATGGATACAAGGAAATCCAGCCCGATGGAAACCATTCGTAGCGAATCGGGTAACAACAATCACCAAAACCATACCATCAAAACATTGGCAATATGTGAAGACGACAGATAATCCAGCGGACTGTGCAAGTCGCGGTTTGACTGTCAGGCAACTCAAAGACCACAAGTTATGGTGGCAAGGGCCGTCATGGCTGCCATCATACACAAACCAAGAAAACCATCATACCAGTTATGATGGTTTTCTTGGAAACGACACGACCTAGATTCGATAAACAAATACGGAAGAGTGCACTCCAAAAGCAGGATTTTGAGTTTGAACCCAACCATAGATGAAAGCGGAATTTTACGTGTGGGCGGGAGATTGGAAAACGCCAACATAAGCCCGGAGATGAAACATCCCATCATCTTACCTCACGATCATCAGCTAACCACATTACTCATCGATCAAGCTCATAAACTGACCTTCCATGGCGGAGCGCGTTTGACATTAGCAAATCTACGACAACAGTACTGGATTATCGGCGGATATATGGCTACAAAAAAGTTCATAAGAAAATGTGTCATATGCCGAAAACAAAATCCCATACGGCAGCACCAGCTCATGGGAGATTTACCAGAACCAAGAGTGAATCCAGAACATGCATTTTATCACTGTGGCGTAGATTACACAGGCTTCGTAGAGGTCAAGGCAAATAAAGGACGGGGAATCAAAACCACAAAAGGATACATTGCAGTTTTTGTATGTATGGTCACGAAAGCGGTTCACCTAGAACTCGTGTCAGACCTGAGCAGCTCCGCCTTTTTGGCAGCTCTAACCAGAATGGCAGCCAAAAAAGGGGCGCCACGACACATGTACAGTGACAACGGCACTAACTTCGTGGGAGCAAACAGGATGATACAGGAAGAATTTAACCAGCTTCACCAAGGATTCAGTGAAAGTTTTACGACCGAGATAACAGAGATGGGCATAGAATGGCACTTTAATGTACCTAGCTGGCCTAATGCCGGCGGTCTATGGGAGCGAGCAGTGCGCAGTCTGAAACATCATCTCAAGAGGGTTATCGGTCAACAAAGACTAACCTTTGAGGAGTACACCACGTTGTTAGCTAGACTAGAAGCGTGCCTCAACTCGCGACCTCTTTGCGCAATATCCGAGGATCCTGACGATGTAAACTTCCTTACACCAGCTCATTTCTTAACAGGAAGACCAGGAACAACTGTAATAGAAACAGAGCAAGATGCTAGAACCAGATGGCATCTAACCAGCAAATTATTCCATGATCTTTGGAAACGTTGGAAGACTGAATACTTGGTACAACTCTCATCAAGAAGCAAATGGATGGAACCACAAAAGAACATCGAAATTGGAGATCTAGTGGTAATTCATGATGAAAATCTGCCTCCAGGAAAATGGGCTCTTGGACGTGTAGTCGACACACACCCAGGGAATGATGGCCTTACCAGAGCGGTCTCATTAAAAACCAAAAACGGAGTCATGAAACGCCCAATTGTGAAACTCTCCGTTTTGCCCGTTAACCAAACATCAACAACATCAAAACCAGATATAAAGCCAACAACCAAATTGACAGAAAGGAAAAGAAAACCGAGATCAAAAATCGCAACTGTAGCAACTGCATTGCTGAGTTTTTTTATGCTGATTTTTCCATCTTACGGCTTACACGATATCAAACCATTCCCAAACAACCAGACGCTTTATTTTGACCCCATATCAAAGGTACAATTGATCAGGGATAAATGGACAATAGTCATGTACTACGACATGGGACCTTATTGGACAGGCATAACCACTTATAATAAAATAACAAATTATCAAGAACAATTATGCGCAACCATTGAAACACAAAGCCATTGTAACACGATCGTACAGCAAGCCCGACACGATTATCAGGAACTCGAATACTACAATGAACTTTTGCTAACACAGCATTTTGATGTCCACGCCAGACAGCGGCGCGCAGGGAAGACGGGTCGGCGCCGACGAAGCCTAATCGATGGTGTCGGGTATCTAGCGAATGACTTATTCGGTGTGTTGGACTCACGTTTTGCTGACCAGTATGAAAAGGACATTGAAACCATACATCGCAACGAGAAACACCTTTCTAATTTATGGAAAAACCAAACTTCCGTAATCGAAGCAGAGTTCAACCTTATGAAGAGGATGGAGAGCACTGTAAACAAGCAGCACAAATTAGTAACCAAGAAGCTTTTAAATTTGCAAGAAAACGCAAGCACTCTCCAACGCGAAATACAAAATATTTCGTACGTCAATGACTTTACATTGTCGGCGATATCTGGAAACAACTTGCTGCAAGGATTAAGACGACTTCAAGACACGTTGCTCGATACACTAACAGACATCTACCATGGCCAAATTAGCATACATTTACTGCCACCAACGCAACTTAAACGTGAGCTCCAAACCATATATGGCCAAATGCCAAGCGAACTCACACTACCAATCGCGAATTTAGACACTGATCTTCAGTATCTTTACAAACTACTGAAAGTCAAAGCCAGAGCAACTCAAAAATTTGTCATAATTGAAGTTACTTTTCCACTAGTATCCAGAGAAAGTTTCAAATTGTACAAGATAATACCTGTACCACACCAAACAAACACCATGAAGACCACAATCATACCAGTCTCCGAATACGTAGCCGTCAACCTGAAGAAGTATTCCTTCTTCAGTATGTCCACACAGGAACTAACGGCGTGTCTACACCATGGAACTACCTACATCTGTCAGCTGCTAAAACCAATAACAGACCTGCAAAATGACGAAAGTTTTTGCAACAAAAATCAGGCTACCAATAAATGTAAACTAGAAAAAACTAACTGCACTAACGTATGGCTTGAATTACATTTGACTTCTCAGCACTTTTACTTTTGTTGTGACACCTACACAATAAAAATAATATGCGGCGACCGTGTAACAGTTCGTCAGCTGAGCCAAGCTGGGGTCATTAGCATAGGTCAAGAGTGCGTCATTAAAGGAAAGGACTTCTCGTTATATTCAATACGTCATCAGTCCAACCAAATGAACGTTACACCAACCATTTATATACCAGAATTCGATCAAATTAACCATTTGATTAACATCAAAATCCCTGACGAAAGACAGGCTGATGACGGAAACCTTACAATACCCATGACCAATCTGGGGGAGGCGATAGAGAAACTGAAGAAAAGCAACTCAGAAATAGAAGAATATATATCGCCGCATGACATCCATCAATACGTAATATGTTACGTGCTGATGTCGATCGCTCTGTGCGTAGCAGCAGTCTGGTTGTGGCAGACCGGGCGATGTCGCCTGTGCCGTAAGGCCGCAGCTGGACACCGTGGCGGAGGATCCCACCGGCGGCAGACCACGGTAACACCACCGCCTCCGAGACCTCAACGCCGCAGCGAGAGCTGCTGCCAACAGGAATTGGCACCGGCTCCGCTAACACCGAAACCAACCAGAGGACACGAATCGTATAGTGAAGTGCTCAGTGCCAGTGATCTAAAGGACAAAAGTGAAATCGGTTTTCGTTTACACAATTATGCCAAACGCTGGCCTAGCGCGAATTGTAGTGCGATCAAACGGGACAGAATTACGAAGACAGGCAATCACAATAGTGCTTTTACTGTGGAAGATTCGATAGTGTAACTTCTAATAATTTAAAATAATTTAAGTAGACCATTAAGCCATTATATTGTTTGATCATTATTTTTATACTGACCAGTTTTGATTACTAGAAACGAATGTGTTTTAAGTAGTTTTATAATTTTGTGTACACCATTTAGTATTATAGCCTAGTTTTTAGCTATCATCCCGCATTTCTTCTCGCTCTCGGGAATATGTTTGAGTTTAAATCGAACACTAAGCGAAAATGCATAATTGCATCGAACGCAAGTATGCACATTCGCTCGTTCACCAAAATGTGGGCCAGTTCGTGTTCAGATCTCATTAGAGACACCGCGTACTCAACAACCATCACCATTACCAAAACCATTACCATTACCATTGTCTTGTAATTAAGTGTTGTAGTGATTTAATATATAGCTATTTCCCTTACAATTCGAGACTTTAACTTACCATAAACCATATCCTATTATTACGAGAAAGGAGTGTTAGGTCACCATAGCGCCAAGCACTACTTTTTACAGTAACAATATTATCTTAAATCGTGTTGACTTATTTTTTTATTTTTCTACTTAGTTTTCTCGTAATTAGCAATACGTGATTTGGCGCTTAAACTCAAACTCAAACTCAAAGCATTTATTTCAATTAGACCATTACGGCACTTTTGAAAGTCAAAATTACAAAAAAGAAAATCAAAGCTACAGTCCCAGTCACAAGGCATAATAACTTGAGAAAGTACTGTAGTTGCCCATTCCCTAGCGTAGATCTCTATGGAGAAGAATGGGCAAGAAACTCCATGGACACTCTTTTAAAATCAAAATATTGTTACAAAATCTTGGTTACATCATTAATTTTGAGATTATACATATATGTGAGAACGATGTAGAAAGACGTGCACACTAAGAGCATCCAGAGTGAAAGATTAGATTAAAAATGTATGAATAAAGTAATTAAAATGAACCTTGGCAGCTAAGAGATGACCAGTCCCAACTGACAGCGCCCGTTCACAGACATGACGCATGTACCGGCGCCATTCAACTCAACCATATTGAAGGGAACTAAATGACCCGACACACCCGCCACCATCAGCGAGACATTTAAGTGAGCATGACATTCTCTCAGTCACCAAGGCATATTCAAGTCAATGAAAGATAAATAAATGTAAATGGTGGCTGAACAGTACAAAGTACTCACACATGTGCTATGCAATTATATAATACTAAGAACTGGAATCTATACAATGCAAGTATATTTTTACAATCTTCTGCAGCTTCCACAATACATTAACATGGGAATCAATTCTTCATCTTCTTCTTTACGTGTCGATGGACTCAAATAATGCCCGACCAGTACAAACAATTAGTTTACCCCCCCCACCTATGGTTGTGGAGCAGGACCAGCATTTAGCCAAGCATTTTTATCATCAATGTAATCCCCCAACTTATAATATGCTTGCCTACATAGTGTGCGTTTTATACAAGATTTAAATTTCGTCTCATTCAGTTGAAGAATGTGGGGAGGTATTTTATTGTAACATTTCAAACAGTACCCCATGAAAGATGAATCCACTTTAGCAAGCCTGAAACCTGGCTGAACTAGTTGGTCCCTATTTCTAGTGTTATAGTGGTGTCTGTCCCCTCTCTTACTGAATAAATGCCGATTTTTTCTAACGTACATGATGTTTTCATAGATGTATTGACAAGGTACTGTCATGATATTAATTTCCTTAAACAGTTCTCTTAGAGAATCGCGTCTACGTAATTCATAAATGGCTCTGATGGCTCTTTTCTGCAGAATAAAAATATAGACTCGATGTCTGCAGCCCGTCCCCATAGTAAAATACCGTACGTTATTTTATTCTAAGCGAGCACGCACTCTTTCTATCCCTTGTTTTGCACGCGGTAGTAATAGCGCTATCCTTTTCAACCGTTCCCTTCAGTAACGAACGGGCCATCCCAGAGTGAGGACGTATGACTTTGCTGCGCACGGTCACGTGTTCTACGTAAATTATATTCCGGAGATATAATATAATAATATATAATATAATAATAATAATATTTTATTTCCCATCAAGGTAGGTACAAGATTTCTTACACTAGTAACAATTTGAATCTTACTTTAAGGATTGTACGCTGTCACATAGAATTTTGGGATTCTCTAACTCCTAAACTAAGTCAAGCTTGTATTATAGGAGTTAGTGAGCTGTTGACTTAGACACAATCTTGAACTTATGTAACTGTGAAAATAATAAAGATATTGCTTAAAAAATATAAAGAAAGAGAAAAAAAGTACAAAAAATAACATAACATAAATCTACTGTAAAGTTATACAAAAAGATATCAACAATAATTATATATATCTACCACCTTAATAAACAAACAATATTAGACATTTATTATACCTATTTACTTTTTAATTGTTAAAAGAGATTCTGTCTGATCATAAGTCAAAGTTAATAACCAATTGTTCAACTTATGCTTTACCTCACGTATGGTTAAATTATATATTGCCAGTATTTTATTGACCTCATTATATGAACTTGAGCTGGCGACCTCATATTGACGGCTTGCAAAAGCTGTTCTGCAGCTAACGCCGGGATATACAACTGCACCGGAGCGCTTTTTATTTGTTTTTTCGTTTAGAGGTAACCGGAAGTGTCTTCGGAGAATGATTTTTTGTATGAATAGCTGTCTTACGGTCAGTACGCGGCATTCAGCATATAGTTTGGTAGTTGGATACAATCGAGGCCTATGATGAATCACCTTCAAGACTGCTCGCTGCGATCTTTCCAGCATAAGAAATAGGGTTTTATAGGTACCACCCCATATAGGTAGGTATGCAATAGGTTAGCACAGATTGGCAGAGGGCAGTATATACCATGTAGATGTGGATTTATCTGCAGTAGATCTGAGCTTCTTAAAAATATACATAAGCCTTCGAAGATATATATAAGATTGTACACCGACTACCATATTTTGATCTGAAAAGTTTTATTTTTTATATTTTCATTTTATAAACAAAGAACTTTGCTTGTTTACTGAGAATGTTAAAATTTTGTTCAGCTTCAATACTAATGTTATGATGACGGCGTAAAGTTTGTATTCTATGTTTGCGTGTTTGCAAGTTTAGATGTAGAGGGTAATCTTCGGAACTACTGAACCGATTACGAAAATTCTTTATTTTTTTTTAAAATTATGTTATCGCCGAGTGTCAAAGGCTATTTGCAGGACGTTCCCGTGAGATAGTTTTAGACCATAATGCGAGCGAAGTCTCAGGAAAAAGTAAGTTAAAAAAGCCGGTGCTTTCTAAACCTCAAGGATTTTTAGACAAAATGGCCAAAGAAGGTGTCTCTGGTAACAAAGTGAAAGGGGTTTGAATTTTGTGGCCAGTCTAACTTCCGTCATTTAATTTTTTTTTTCAAAGTTGCGGCTACGCATGTAGCCTATATTAATAGATAGCTGGTATCATATCAATACAAACAAGTTTTGTATGAGATAAAATGTCACGTTTCCGATTGATGAGCTATTAAAAGTTAAAATCCATTCACTGATAGCATCTTCAATACAACTTTGATTTGATCAGACACGCATAAAACGTATATCAATCGATGGCATCAATACAAACAAGTTTTTTCTGACACAAAATCTTTTAAAGCGTCACGTTTCCGAGATTTAAGCTATCAAAGTTGTACTGGTAGCGATCACAACGCTATATATATTCGAAAACGTAGCTAACGTTGCTGTCTCAGACATAATGAATGTGTAAATGGACCACCATGAATGGACTTTAGCTTTGATAGCTCATATTTCTGAAACGTGACGCTTTAGAAGATTATGTACCCAACAAAATTTGCTTGTATAAATGTCGCAGCCAATTCGTATAACACGCCGTTTCACATAATGGCGCGCCGGGTTGAAAAACGCCGTCGTTATGTAATACGGCGCCCTCACGTTCAGCCGGATTGTGGTGGGGCGATACGTTCGATAAGCGGCGTCCAACGTTTAGCCGTATTGTCAGCAATTCCGATACCTCAAATAACCTACTAAAATAGGCCTAAAAGTCTTGCTAGCTGGCATGAGGAGTACGTTACGATTCTGCTAAAGCGGCCATTTTAGACCCCCAGGTCCCCTCAAATGTGTACGGTTCTTTCCTCAAAATCATCTTAGATATTAATCTGCGTGGATCTAATTTATTATGACTTAACCATCATAACATCACGCCTTTAATCCCCGAAGGTATAGGCAGCAATGCACCTAACAGTACAGTACACCCACATTTCGCCAGTTCTGTGGAAATCCCATGTAACAGGGGCCGAGCCTATTGCCATCAACCGGGCACAAATCCTGACTCCATGGCTGCTACTGAGAAATTCCTGATGGAAAATCCAATAAGACGACATATTGATTGTGATAAGCACACAAATTCATGACTTTTATTTCTAAACCGTACTTACTACTTAATATGTTACTTAAAAATAACTCAAAGATCAAAATGGTTTAAGCGATCACTACACTCGATTTTAACCCGTGTGTTCGTGTATCTGCATGAACAATGCACACAAACATAGGATCGCAACGAATTTGCCTAAACTCTAGCGAGTGGATTTTATACTGCGGGCTCTTAATAATATATATTATATATAATTATATATTTTATATATTATACTATATAAAGCTCGATTACCACTCACTGACTGACTCACTGACAGAATTGTTCTCCCAGATGGTGGATGGGGAGGTGGGTATATTTTGACAGATTCGTAAACAAGTAACTCCCGCGAGTATGGGAAAAGTGCCAAACCTCCCCTTTTCGTCCCCCTTCCTCCCCCTCCCTATCGTATCTCGGAAATCAAGAGACTTGGAACATTTTTTTTTCAGATTCGTATAGAGGAGGCTCGGGAAAGTAAAAACCAGTTTTCGAGATTGACCCTTTTTCCCCCCTTCTCCCCCCTTTAGGCGGATCTCGGAAGTTGAGAGACTTGGAACATTTTTTTTTTCAGATTCGTAAGAAGGGGCCTAGAGTTAGTCAAAACCATTTTTCAAAACTCCCCATTTTCCCCCCCTTCACCCCTCCCCTCATCGTATCTCGGAAACTAGGACACGTAGCGGCTTTTTGATTTTTGCTATAAATTATTATTGAGGGGCGTTTAAATTTGTAAACGGAGGGTATCCTCCTCTCCCCAACCTCCCCTAAAATTGAAAGGGCTGTAACTTCGTAACGGTTAGAGATACCCATTGGGTGCTTGAACAAATATTATAGTAGGCGTTGAAACCTGTCCGGTGGTGGTAGGTTCTGAGTGGAGCGAACCTGCGAGACCGAGTGGAGCGGAGGGGGGAGGTGGCGAGCGAAGCGAGCCGGCGACCTCCATAGCGTAACGAAGGTTGAGTGGGTGAAGCGTAACTCAGCTTTTAACGATTCTAATGAATTCTTATTTTTATTTTTTTATTGATTTAGATTTTAGAATGTTTTAGGGGTTCTTAAGGGTTTTCATACTGATTTAGGGGTAGTTGTAACGGATTTTCCAATTCGTTTAAGGATTCTTACGGATTCTCAAAATTTTATAAGGGTAAGAAATACTCAAGAACACGACGACACGCGAGCTGCGCGCAGCTCGCGCACCCACGCAAATACTAGTTATACTATATAAAGCTCGATTACCACTGACTGACTGACTCACTCACTGACAGAATTGTTCTCCCAGATGGTGGATGGGGAGGTGGGTATATTTTGACAGATTCGTAAACAAGTGACTCTCGCGAGTATGGGAAAAGTGCCAAACCTCCCCTTTTCGCCCCCCTTCTCACCCCCCCCTATCGTATCTCGGAAACCAAGAGATTTGGAACGTTTTTTTTTTCAGATTCATATAGAGGAGGCTCGGGAAAGTAAAAACGAGTTTTCAAAATTGCCCCTCTTGCCCCCCTTTTCACCCCCTTTAGGCGGATCTCGGAAGTTGAGAGACTCGGAACATTTTTTTTTTCAGATTCTTATAGAGGAGGCTCGGAAAAGTAAAAACCGGTTTTCGAAGTTGCCCCCTTTGCCCCCCTTTTCATCCCCTTTAGGCGGATCTCGGAAGTTGACAGACTTGGAGCATTTTTTTTTTCAGATTCATACAAGGGGGCCCAAGAGTTGGTCAAAATCATTTTTCAAAACTCCCCACTCTCCCCCCCTTCACCCCTCCCCCCATCGCATCTCGGAAACTAGGACACGTAGCGGCTTTTTGATTTTTACTATAAATTATTAATGAGGAGCGTTTAAATTTGTAAACGTAGGGTATCCTCCCCTCCCCAACCTCCCCTAAAAATAAAAGGGCTATAACTTCGTAACGGTCAGAGATAGCCATTATGTGTTTGAACAAATATTATAGTAGGCGTCGAAACCTGTCTGGTAGTAGGTAGGTTCTGAGTGGAGCGAACCTGCGAGACCGAGTGGAGCGAAGGGGGGAGGTGGCGAGCGAAGCGAGCCGGCGACCTCCGCAGCGTAACGAAGGTTGAGTGGGTGAAGCGTAACTCACTCAGGGCGACGACTAGGAAACTTTAGGGTAGTGTTCTTTAAATGGGAAAAGTTCTGAGTAGGTAGGTAGTAGATAGATAGTAGTAGGTAGTAGTAGGTAGGTAGTAGGTAGGGACTAGGTAGGTAGTAGGTAGATAGTAGGTAGGGGTAGGTAGGTAGTAGGTAGTAGTAGGTAGGTAGTAGGTAGGGGTAGGTAGGTAGGTAGGTAGTAGGTAGTAGTAGGTAGTAGTAGGTAGTAGTAGGTAGGTAGTAGGTAGTAGTAGGTAGTAGTAGGTAGGTAGTAGGTAGTAGTACGTAGTAGTAGGTAGGTAGTAGGTAGGTAGTAGTAGGTAGGGAGTAGGTAGATAGTAGGTAGGTAGGAACAAAACCCGCGAGCTGCGCGCAGCTCGCGCACCCACGCAAATACTAGTTATACTATATAAAGCTCGATTACCACTCACTCACTGACTGACTGACTCATTGACATAATTGTTCTCCCAGATGGTGGATGGGGAGGTGGGTATATTTTGACAGATTCGTAAACAAGCAACTCCCGCGAGTATGGAAAAAGTGCTAAACCTCCCCTTTTCGCCCCCCTTCCTCCCCCTCCCTATCGTATCTCGGAAACAAAGAGACCTGTATTTTTTGTTTTTTACGGATTCGTATAGAGGAGGCTTGGGAAAGTAAAAACCAGTTTTCAAAAGTTGACCCACTTGTCCCCCTTCTCCCCCCTTTAGGCGGATCTCGGAAGTTGAGAGACTTGGACCATTTTTTCTTCAGATTCATATAAAGGGGCAACGCGTTGGTCAAAATCATTTTTCAACACTCCCCACTCTCTCCCCCTTCACCCCTCCCCCCATCGTATCTCGGAAACTAGGACACGTAGCGGCTTTTTGTTTTTTGGTGTACTTATTATTGAGGGGTGTTGAAATTTGTACACCCTTTCCGCCCCTCCCCAACCTCCCCTAAAATTGAAAGGGCTGTTACTTCGTAACGGGTAGAGATAACCATTGGGTGTTTGAACAAATATGTTCGGTGGTAGTAGGTCCTGAGTGGAGCGAACCTGCGAGACCGAGTGGAGAGAAGGGGGGAGGTGGCGAGCGAAGCGAGCCGGCGACCTCCGTAACGCAACGAAGGTCGAGTGGGTGAAGCGTAACTCAGGGGCGACGACAAGCAACTTTAGGGTTATGTTTTTTTTTAATGAGTCTCAGTTTTTAAGTAAGGTTTTTTACTTTTATATTATTAGGTTTTTTAAAAAAAAAAAATGTATAATGTTTTAGGGGTTCTTAAGGGTTTTCATACTGATCTAGGGGTAGTTGTAACGGATTTTCCAATTATTTTAAGGATTCCTATGGATTCTCAAAATTTTATGATGGTAAGGAATACTTCTCAAGAACACGACAACACGCGAGCTGCGCGCAGCTCGCGCACGCAAATACTAGTTATACTATATAAAGCTCGATTACCACTCACTCACTGACTCACTGACAGAATTGTTCTCCCTGATGGTGGATGGGGAGGTGGGTATATTTTGACAGATTCGTAAACAAGTAACTCCCGCGAGTATGGGAAAAGTGCCAAACCTCCCCTTTTCACCCCCCTTCCTCCCCCTTCCTATCGTATCTCGGAAACAAAGAGACCCGTATTTTTTATTTTTTACGGATTCGTATAGAAGAGGCTCGGAGAAGTAAAAACCAGTTTTCAAAATTGACCCCTTTTTCCCCCTTCTCCCCCCTTTAGGCGGATCTCGGAAGTTGAGAGACTTGGAACACTTTTTTTTTCAGATTCGTAAGAAGGGGCAACGCGTTAGTCAAAATTATTTTTCAAAACTCCCCATTCTTTCCCCCTTCACCCCACCCCCCATCGTATCTCGGAAACTAGGACACGTAGCGGCTTTTTGATTTTTACTGTAAATTATTATTGAGGAGTGTTTAAATTTGTATACAGAGGGTATCCCCCCTCCCCAACCTCCCCTAAAAATAAAAGGGCTATAACTTCGTAACGGTCAGAGATAGCCATCGGGTGTTTGAACAAATATTATAGTAGGCGCCGAAACCTGTCTGGTGGTAGGTAGGGTCTGAGTGGAGCGAACCTGCGAGACCGAGTGGAGCGAAGGGGGGAGGTGGCGAGCGAAGCGAGCCGGCGACCTCCTTAGCGTAACGAAGGTTGAGTGGGTGAAGCGTAACTCAGCTTTTAACGTTTCTAATGAATTCTTTTTTTTTACTTTTTTTTTTATTGAATTTGGTTTTAGAATGTTTTAGGGGTTCTTAAGGGTTTTCATACTGATATAGGGGTAGTTGTAACGGATTTTCCAATTATTTTAAGGATTCCTATGGATTCTCAAAATTGTATGATGGTAAGGAATACTTCTCAAGAACACGACAACACGCGAGCTGCGCGCAGCTCGCGCACTCACGCAAATACTAGTTCTATTATATAAAGCTCGATTACCACTGACTGACTCACTGACTGACTCACTGACATAATTGTTCTCCCAGATGGTGGATGGGGAGGTGGGTATATTTTGACAGATTCGTAAACAAGTAACTCCCGCGAGTATGGAAAAAGTGCCAAACCTCCCCTTTTCGCACCCCTTCCTCCCCCTCCCTATTGTATATCGGAAACAAAGAGACTTGGAACATTTTTGTTTTCAGATTCGTATAGAGGAGGCTCGGGAAAGTAAAAACCAGTTTTCAAAAGTTGACCCACTTGTCCCCCTTCTCCCCCCTTTAGGCGGATCTCGGAAGTTGAGAGACTTGGAACATTTCTTTTTTTCAAATTCGTAAGAAGGGGCCTAGAGTTAGTCAAAATCATTTTTCAAAACTCCCCACTCTCCCCCCCTTCACCCCTCCCCCCATCGTATCTCGGAAACTAGGACACGTAGCGGCTTTTTGATTTTTACTATAAATTATTATTGAGGAGCGTTTAAATTTGTATACGGAAGGTATCCTCCCCTCCCCAACCTCCCCTAAAAATAAAAGGGCTATAACTTCGTAACGGTCAGAGATAGCCATTATGTGTTTGAACAAATATTATAGTAGGCGTCGAAACCTGTCCGGTGGTGGTAGGTTCTGACCTGCGAGACCGAGTGGAGCGAAGGGGGGAGGTGGCGAGCGAAGCGAGCCGGCGACCTCCGTAGACTAACGAAGGTTGAGTGGGTGAAGCGTAACTCAGCGGCGACGACAAGCAAACTTTAGGGACTGTTTTTTTTAATGGGAAAAGGTCTGAGTTTTAAAATATTTTTTATTCGTTTTTTTTTTAAATTAGTTTTTAGAATGGTTTAGGGGTTCTTAAGGGTTTTCATACTGATATAGGGGTAGTTGTAACGGATTTTCCAATTATTTTAAGGATTCCTATGGATTCTCAAAATTTTATGATGGTAAGGAATACTTCTCAAGAACACGACAACACGCGAGCTGCGCGCAGCTCGCGCACCCACGCAAATACTAGTTATACTATATAAAGCTCGATTACCACTGACTGACTCACTGACTGACTCACTGACATAATTGTTCTCCCAGATGGTGGATGGGGAGGTGGGTATATTTTGACAGATTCGTAAACAAGTAACTTCCGCGGGTATGGGAAAAGTGTCAAACTTCCCCTTTTCGCCCCCCTTCCTCCCCCTCCCTATCGTATCTCAGAAACAAAGAGATTTGGAACATTTTTTTTTCAGATTCGTAGAGAGGAGGCTCGGAAAAGTGAAAACCAGTTTTTAAAATTGACCCCGTTTTCCCCCTTCTCCCCCCTTTAGGCGGATCTCGGAAGTTAAGAGACTTGGAACATTTTTTTTTTCAGATTCGTAAGAAGGGGCCTAGAGTTAGTCAAAATCATTTTTCAAAACTCCCCATTCTCCCCCCCTTCACCCCTCCCCCCATCGTATCTCGGAAACTAGGACACGTAGTGGCTTTTTGATTTTTACTTTAAATTATTAATGAGGAGCTTTTAAATTTGTAAACGGAGGGTATCTTCCCCTCCCCAACCTCCCCTAAAAATAAAAGGGCTGTAACTCCGTAACGGTTAGAGATAGCCATTAGGTGGTTGAACAAATATTATAGTTGGCGTCGAAACCTGTCCGGTGGTAACAGGTTCTGAGTGGAGCGAACCTGCGAGACCGAGTTGAGCGAAGGGGGGAGGGTGGCGAGTGAAGCGAGCCGGCGACCTCCGCAGCGTGGTGGCACGAAGGTTGAGTGGGTGAAGCGTAACTCAGGGCAACGACAAGCAAACTTTAGGGTTGTGTTTTTTTTTATGGGACTGAGTTTTTAAATACGGTTTTTTCTTTTATATTATTAGGTTTATTTTTAAATTAATTTTATAATGTTTTAGGGGTTCTTAAGGGTTTTCATAGTGATTTAGGGGTAGTTGTAACGGTTTTCCCAATTATTTTAAGGATTCTTATGGATTCTCAAAATTTTATGATGGTGAGGAATACTTCTCAAGAACACGACAACACGCGAGCTGCGCGCAGCTCGCGCACCCACGCAAATACTAGTTATACTATATAAAGCTCGATTACCACTCACTGACTGACTGACTGACTCACTGACATAATTGTTCTCCCAGATGGTGGATGGGGAGGTGGGTATATTTTGACAGATTCGTAAACAAGTAACTCCCGCGAGTATGGGAAAAGTGCCAAACCTCCCCTTTTCACCCCCCTTTCTCCCCTTTCCTATCGTATCTCAGAAACCAAGAGACTTGAAACATTTTTTTTTTCAGATTCGTATAGAGGAGGCTCGGAGAAGTAAAAACCAGTTTTCAAAATTGACCCCTTTTTCCCCCTTCTCCCCCCTTTAGGCGGATCTCGGAAGTTGAGAGACTTGGAACATTTTTTTTTCAGATTCGTAAGAAAGGGCTTAGAGTTAGTCAAAATCAGTTTTCAAAACTCCCCACTCTCCCCCCCATGACCCCTCCCGCCATCGTATCTCGGAAACTAGGACACGTAGCGGCTTTTTGATTTTTACTTTAAATTATTATTGAGGAGCGTTTAAATTTGTATACGAAGGGTATCCTCCTCTCCCCAACCTCCCCTAAAAATAAAAGGGCTATAACTTCGTAACGGTCAGAGATAGCCATTACGTGTTTGAACAAATATTATAGTAGGCGTCGAAACCTGTCTGGTGGTAGGTAGGTTCTGAGTGGAGCGAACCTGCGAGACCGAGTGGAGCGAAGAGGGGAGGTGGCGAGCGAAGCGAGCCGGCGACCTCCGCAGCGTAACGAAGGTTGAGTGGGTGAAGCGTAACTTAGGGCGACGACAAGCAAACTTTAGGGTAGTGTTTTGTTTAATGGGTCAGAGAGTTTTAGGGGTTCTTAAGGGTTTTCATACTGATTTAGGGGTAGTTGTAACGGATTTTCCAATTATTTTAAGGATTCCTATGGATTCTCAAAATTTTATGATGGTAAGGAATACTTCTCAAGAACACGACAACACGCGAGCTGCGCGCAGCTCGCGCACCCACGCAAATACTAGTAATACTATATAAAGCTCGATTACCACTCACTGACTGACATAATTGTTCTCCCAGATGGTGGATGGGGAGGTGGGTATATTTTGACAGATTCGTAAACAAGTAACTTCCGCGGGTATGGGAAAAGTGTCAAACTTCCCCTTTTCGCCCCCCGTCCTCCCCCTCCCTATCGTATCTCAGAAACAAAGAGATTTGGAACATTTTTTTTTCAGATTCGTAGAGAGGAGGCTCGGAAAAGTGAAAACCAGTTTTTAAAATTGACCCCGTTTTCCCCCTTCTCCCCCCTTTAGGCGGATCTCGGAAATTGAAAGACTTGGAACATTTTTTCTTTCAGATTCGTAAGAAGGGGCCTAGAGTTAGTCAAAATCATTTTTCAAAACTCCCCACTCTCCCCCCCTTCACCCCTCCCCCCATCGTATCTCGGAAACTAGGACACGTAGCGGCTTTTTGATTTTTACTATAAATTATTATTGAGGAGCGTTTAAATTTGTATACGGAGGGTATCCTCCCCTCCCCAACCTCCTCTAAAAATAAAAGGGTTTATAACTTCGTAACGGTCAGAGATAGCCATTATGTGCTTGAACAAATATTACAGTAGGCGTCGAAACCTGTCTGGTGGTAGGTAGGTTCTGAGTGGAGCGAAGGGGGGAGGTGGTGAGCGAAGCGAGCCGGCGACCTCCGCAGCGTAACGAAGGTTGAGTGGGTGAAGTGTAACTCAGGGTGACGACAAGCAAACTTTAGGGTAGTTTTTTTTAATGGGTCTGAGTTTTTAAATACGGTTTTTTACTTTAATTTTATTTGGTTTTTATAGGTAATTTTTTTAAATTGGTTTTTGGGTTTTAATACTGATATAGGGGTAGTTGTAATGGATTTTCCAATTATTTTAAGGATTCCTATGGATTCTCAAAATTTTATGATGGTTAGGAATACTTCTCAAGAACACGACAACACGCGAGCCGCGCGCAGCTCGCGCACCCACGCAAATACTAGTTATTATTAATATTATAAAGCTGAAGAGTTTGTTTGTTTGTTTGTTTGTTTGTTTGAACGTGCTAATCTCTGGAACCACTGGTCCGATTTGAATGATTCTTTCAGTGTTGGGTAGTTCATTTATCGAGGAAGGCTATAGGCTTTATAACATCACGCTGCGACCAAAAGGAGCGGAGTATAAATGAAAAATATTGCAAAAATGGGGAAAAATGTATTCCTCTTGTGAGCTGTTTCTCTTTTATGTGACGCAGATGAAGTTGCGTGGGTCAGCTAGTCTTATATTATATTAGTGACCCTCCCCGGCTTCGCACGAGTGCAATATAGCATGCAATAAACCTTCTTCTTGAATCACTCTATTAGTTTTTGTTTCTTGTAATAAATCATTTTATTGAAGAATGATTGTTATTTCTATTCTATGAAATAAATGAATACTTATACGTATGTGTATAAAATAGACTATGATGACAACATCGTGATTATTCTGGTGATTATTATATTATTATTTCCTTTATTCATTTATAAACAAATTTGTTACATTTTTTAATATTCATTAAAAAAATATATAAAAAATATTTAAAAATATAAAAAAAAATGTAGCCCACCGGTATCGGGAACCGGGTCCAAGCTATTATATTATATTATTATTATTATTAGTGATTCTTCTACAATTATTGTTATTGTGTGAAATAAATGAATACTTATGTGTATAAAATAGAGTATGATGACAACATCATGATTATTCTAGTCTTGCCTTAAAGAAAATATAGAATTCGAAACATGCCCATAAGAATTTAATCGATTCACAAAATAAATAACAACCAGTCTTCAATAAAAGGAAAAACATTCTTCAAAATCTTAAGCTAGAAATGACATCAATAAGAGCCATATCAATAAATTAATAATAGATAGAATTTAAAAAAAAAAATAGTTTTTAAAGAATTTATTTCCTTTTTTTACATTAATAATATATGTCGCCGCAAGAGGCTCTATCTGCTAAGATTTAATCTAATTATTAACACTCATAATTCTATTCCATGAACCTGCCATCTCTGCTTCGTGGTACAGTTATTACATCACTTGACAAATGAGTTAAGCGCCATCTATTGGCGTAACTAGCACTTAGATAGTTCGTGGTTTCAAATAGTAATTAAACAAAAGTCTAGCTAAAGACTCAGTAAGTCTTTAGCTAAATCTATAGTTAAAATTATGATAAGCAAGTATTTTATGACATTGGATTTGTAATTATTATTGTTCATTTTGACACAAGATTTTTATGAGGCAACACTACAGGCCGAATACGATTTGATCAATAAATCAATTAATAATTTGAAACTACAATTAAATCAGATTATCTTAACTAAATTACAAACTAAAAAGTAACAAGATTATTTTACAGAACAATTTATTAGTGAAAGACTTCGTAGGTGTTCTTTGTACTTTGATTTGCCGGAAATGGTTTTAAAATATTGAATATTGTTGTAAAAAGTATTGAAGCGACTAATTAGCTTTAACTTGATAAAACCTTTGCATTTGTGAATATTGGTATTGTTTAATTATTAAAATGATTAATTATGAATTACTCTAGTATTGTTTGTAAGTTTTAATGAACTTATTATGTAATGAGTTACCTGTACTGTGTGGAGGACTTCCGCCCACACAGAAGAATGGACGCTTGAGTAACGGGCAGTCACGTTATCCTACGATTAGCAAAAACAATTGAAATACTATGTAATTATAAGTGTTTAATGAAGTGAACGTTATAAATTAATCAGTTTCTGTACCTAAATGGTTTCATAGAAATAAACGTTTGGAATTTGAGCCAAGTGCTGTGTGTGATTTCAAATACCCACCTACCTCTACCAACAATGAAGAATTGTAGGTGTCGCACGGCGATGTGATGGCTAGAGAAGTAGAGACTGAAAGACAAAGGCGGATTGGTGGCGGATGTCGCCAATATATGGGCAGAGTGTTCCTCTAGGCTTTCCCTGCCGTGATATAT